>RJWJ010029700.1:0-20413 GCA_004363605.1 Indri indri | reverse complement strand
TTGTTTTTAAAACATATGTCAATTTCATTCTACTCTGTGATACATAACATTTGTTTTCATATAACAGCACTATGCTTCTGAATTCACGGGAATGATTCAGGATGCTGCCCTGGGTCACCCCTGTGCCTTGTGTATCTGAGGCGCACTGAGAGCATCAATTTACACTATCTTTTCTGTCTGTTGAAATCCACTCAAATCTTTAATTCTCTCTTTGTAGACCAACTTTAGACCCAAAAGAGGTGAGAAAAAGTTAGTTATACATATTTAATTATTTAAATGAAATTTAAGTCACTATGTAGAAACAATTAGAAGAAAGAGAGTATTTCAATTTTACACTTCCCTCGGCCTCCCCCTCAATCCCATCCTCTATACGGGAGTGGAGCACAGTGGCTAGAGTTTTTGCTACTTCCCCATTGCCTTTCTTTGTGGCTAACAGAACCGTGTGTCGAGTGGTAAGCCCACCCCAAGTAGTTTAGGAAGGTTGATCTCCCAACACCAGTGAAGTGATGTCACCTGACCCAGACTTACATGGAATATCCATCTCCTTAGCTACAAAGACTGGCTCAGGAATGGGCGTGTGGTCAACCAAAGCCAACCAGAGAATCCCCCCAGCAACTTCTTCCCCAGAGCTTGTGAGAAAGATTCTCTTTCCCTTATATCACTACCATGTAGGATACACCTCTGAAGAAGTCAGTGGGCATCTTTGTTAACATGTAAAGAAGGCCTTTTAGGAATCAAGCCAATTCACAGAAAAAAGGTGTAGGGAGAGAACCAGAAAAGAAGAAGGACACAGAGACATGTGGAGAGAAAGGCATAGACAGAAACACATACATACAGGGAGAGAGCAAGACACTGAGTAAGAGGGAACACAGTTCTGATTACACCATTGTAACCCCTAGATTCTACTCTACCTGAAGCCACAATACCCCTCACATCTCCCATTTTGTGAGAGAGAAAAAAATTCTCTTTCGGCATCAAGTAGTTTATGTTAGGTTCAGTCATTTATAATAAAGTCACAATACACTTTCCAAAATGAAAATATGGACATGTAATCTCCCATCTTCAAATCCTTCAATGTTCCTGATCAAATACTCAGAAGGAATCCAAACTGCCTAGGGTAGCACAAGGCCATCTGTAATCTAGACCCCACCTTCCATGGGTCAAGAGTAACTGATGGATGAGCATTGGTTTCATGTACGACATGCAGAGATGACTGGGAAGATGATCCAAGTCTTGATAAAGCACATTTTCTATTTTCTCAACTTATTTCATCATTTACACTTAGGGATCCTCCTACATTCTCTCACCTACCCATGGTTGGCTGACCTGCTCTCCTTGCCGGGAGTTTCTCATGCTCATTGTCTGCCCAACAAACATCATCCTCCTATCTCAGCTCACAGCAGATTCCCCCATTAGAACTCTTCCCCAGTCCTTTCCCATTGCATTGCTCACTTCTCTGACACTTCCTTACCGTACTCTCAGAGTGTGTATGGTACCCTAGCATCGTCCACAGGCTGCCTCCCCACCCGACTAGGAGTCCCTCCAGCCTGTGACCTGTCTCCTACTTCTCTTTGCTTCACCAGCATCTAACAGTGCCTCCCATGCAGTAAATTTTATGTGCATATTTACTAAATACATGAAAGAGTGAACAGTGAAATTAATGTACTAGTCAGTGCTACTTTAATAAAGGCAAAGGTGAGAAAGAGAATGGAATTAGATGCCAGGTTGTTTTTTTTTTTTTTTCCTTCCTTCTGCTTCGAACCTAGCCAAGGACCTCTATTACTCAAAATGATTTGGCTTGAGAAAAAACTGTCAAGAGGACTAAATTCATGGGACTAGAAGTATTAAAACAATTTTTCCCCTTTCTACTATCCACATTCAATTCCAGTATCTCCTCTTGATTCCACTCATTTAGAGAAAACATTTTGGTCAGATGTTCTTACGGGAACTGCAAGTTAATACAGAAAAATTGAGAATCTCAAACTAATGGAGGAGTTGATTTTCCTGAAGAGCACACTTTGACATTGCTAGAGGGAATAGTGTCATGCTCGGTGCACTGAGATTTTTTTCCAGCTGTTCTCATCAATGACCACTGCAGTCCCCAGCCTTCCCAAGAAACACACAGTCCTGTGGTCATGCTGGGGGTGGGGACAGAGTGCTGTGTTTTCATAACTGGGAAGCAGTGTGGTTGGTGGGTTAGCCTTGATTTGTGCAGTACATGCAAACGTGACTGGAAGATAGTCCAAGTCTTGATAAAACACATCTTCCCATGCTCTCAATTTATTTCATTGCTTACATTCACCAGGCAGTTAATGTACATGAGGATCACAGGCCGCCATCTGCTGCTTGGCTGTGGGCTGCCACACGGAAAGGGGAACTTGGTTTTGGTCTACCAGAACCTCCCATTCAGGGTTGACTATGGGGTACCTTATAACCATTCTGTCCCTTTTCAGAAATTTTTTTTTTCTTTTTTCTTTTTTTTATTCCAGGGTATTGTGAAGGTACAAACATTGTAGTTACACTTTATGTCTTTGAGAAATACTTGATTCTTCATTGCCAGTATCAGACTTCACTTACCACCTCTTGTCTTCAGCAGTTGCATGTGTCTGCATGCAAGGCTCTCGCAGCTTCCATCTAGGAAGCAGGTAATAGGCACCCACTCTGAGTCTGATAGTCAAGGACCCGTTTCTACCCTGCCACCTACAACTTAATGAAATTTCCTTCAGGGAGAAGGAAGAATCAGAAGGGAAACAGAGAAGACGGAGAAATTGAGAAAGGGCAAATGAATGGATGATCCCATGAAGCCACTAGAAGGTAGAGGGGCTCTCTGTATGCACATGGACAGAGCCTGATGAGGAGTGAGGAAGTCCCATTGTCTAGTCTCAGGGATCCAGGGTTATACCTTGAAACAGGCTTTGCGCTATTTCCTCTGTGGTGCCAGCTTAGTGCCAACACCAATAATGAACTGTGGCAAGTGCCATGTCAAATAGAATGTTCCCCCTGCTGAGTGCCCAGGACTGGGACCAGCACTGGGCCTTTGAACAGAAACAAAGCAGGTGATAAAGATTTCACACTCTAGCACAGAGGACTTGGAGGAGACATGTCCCCCTGTAGGGGCTTCTCAGTTCCCACAACAAACACAGATATCCAGGAATTTTTATTGGATATGCCATCTCGAGTTTTCTACATACACTGGCAAATAAATGCCCAGGAATTTATGATCAGAATACTTTGCCTTCAGTTTATATCACAAATGGAAATGTCCGCTACCTCAATGCAAAAAATTGGACCCTATATATATTTTGCCAATTGCCTTAGTAAATAAAATATGAACATCTTATAACTGAGAAACTATCAAAAAATGAAGACTCCAGAAGGGATATTTACATTGATAAGTTCATTCATTCAGTTAATCAGTCAACATGTATTTAACGGGTTTCCACTGTGTGTAGGAACTACACTGGGAATACAAGCAGGAATAAGACATAGCTCCTACCCTTAAGAAGCTTCAGTGTGGAAGAAATGAGAATTTAATGTGATGTTTGGTATAATATAGATTTTTTGTACTGTATTATTGAACCATAAAGGAAGAGTCAATGTCTATGGAAGTTGGGGAAGCCTTCACAAAAGAAAGCATTTAATTTAGATCTTTATGGATGAATACATGTTTTATAGGTGGAGAAAGTCATGTAGGTTGTAAGAAGCCCACCAAAAGCAGGGAAACTCAGCTGTATTATTTACTGGCGTATATCATCAGTTACTAGGAAATCACTACAATTGTTATCTAGAAGCAAAAGCAAAAGTACCAAGGTTTTAAATTGAAAAGTTTTAGATTTGCTCAAAGTACATTCAGTTCATTGGAATTCACCAAACTGTTTCCTTCTATAGTTTTTACACAGTTCATGGAAGGCTTTGACCCATAATGACTTAGTAAGATAAATGTTTCTCTCATTCTAGTTTCCACGTACGGTTCCTTTAGTCATCTGTTATTTGAGGTCTCTTTCAACTGAACTGACTTTAATCTTTGGACTGTACATGCAGCAACACACATGACCATCAAATCTCTTTGATGTTACACTAACAGATCTTAAGTTTAATTTTGTGGTATTTTAATAAAAAGGATTAAGAGAAGGCTCATGAAAGCAATTACCTTATCTAAAAAACTGAATTTTAATACTAATCAAGGAGGCCAAAGATGAAGTTAAGCTCATCCTAGCAAGAAATGAGCATATTACAAAATATATACCCAGATTGGACAGTTTTTGACCCAAAACACATTTACTGACCTATTAAAACTCAAAGTATTTTAATATTATTCAAGGTGAATCAACTGGTACAGAAAGCTTTTAATATTTTCCTGAAATTTAAAAGCACTTATTGGGTTTGGGGTAATGAAAAGGTTTTGGAAATGGTGGCAATGGTTGCAAAACATTGTAAATTTAATTAATGGCACTGAATTACACACTGGTTAAAATGGTAAATTTTATGTTATGTGTATTTTACCACAATAAAAAATACTGCATTAGAGTACTTTATTTAAAAAGCACGTATTGGAATACTTTCTTTATTAACCAGATATTGAAATTCAAAGTTTTTATTCTTACCATTTTCCATGGAGAGTATTTTAAGAGATCAAAGACTCTAGTTAAAGTTTATTGCCTTATATCCAGGCACAATCATATGTGAAGTATTAACACTATAAGAAAACTTAGTCTCTCTTAAAGAATTATAGAGGAAGACAATCCACAATATTTTCATAACTTTCTGTTAAATTGATGAGCAAACGACATTATAACAGGCTATCAATCTGAGTATCTACTACTGTTCTGGAGACTTTCTGAAATTATTTCAGTTCTTATATTTTTTATGTATGACCAAAGTCTATGCACAGTTAAGTTGTTCTGACACTAACTAAATCTTATACAAGATTTGAATCAAGCTGCTGAGAGATTTAGAAACTCAAGTGATTGATGGTATAGACAGTAATACCAAACTGAGATGCTGACTGATGTCAACATGAACTTCACAAACATGATTTAGGGCCGCACAGTCGGGTCTAAAAGAAGGTGAAAAGAAATGAGCAAACCTTCAGAGGGTACAGTATGTCAAAGAGCTCACTGGAAGAGTCAGCATTTTGAGGAGGAGATGTACCAGTTGAAATTGATTAAACCACCTCTAATACAACAGGCAAATAACCAATTTCACTTTAGAAATTCTAATCATACCTAAGGGAACATGAAAGATATTTAACCCAATATGATTTATGCACGTGGCACAATTAGCGTTGTGTGAGATGTGATTGCAAAGTAGAAGAGTAATTCCATATACCTCATCCCTATTTATAATAATACTTTGCACTTAAGGAAATTATAACTTCTCGTGTTAACTAATGCATTTCTAAAAATGTATTTATGGTCTGGAAAGCAACCAAAACTTCCATTAACAAAGCTATGTTTTCCTATTAAGAAAATTTCATTTTTAAGTTCTGCAAGGATTTTCTCACCATTAAACTTGCTACACACTGAACTATAACTGAAAAATGATTAAACTCAACACTTAACAGTAACAGACAAGAAAATACTTAATCTGATCTTTTCTCTCTAGGACTATTCAGAGCAATAAAACAAATGAGGGGAAATAGAGATCCTGTGAATACTTTTATACTGAGAAATCATCACTAATTAACAGTCATTAAAAAAGAGAAGATTAATCAAAGAAAAGAATTCTATATTGCAATTCAAAAGACCTGTATTTGAGACCCACACTTTGACTTCAAGCTGTGTGATTTTAGAACATCCAACTCTCTCTGCCACCTCATAGCGTTGTTGGGGCAATCAACATGTGAGAAACCACTTGGTGAACAGAAAGGCACCGAGGAGTGCAGGTTAACAAACCCCCCCCTCTTAGAATTTAGTCTGCAGTATCAGATGCTAGTCCATTCATGCTCCTCTTCTCCCAGGTGACAATGTTGTATCTCCCTTCTCTTTTCTTCTCAAACTTCTACCATTCTTTGCCTGAGCATCTCTCTGTTGATGACCCGCTTTCTGACTTCACTGAGAAATCTGAAGAAATCAGAAAAGAACTTCTATACGCTCTCACCACCGCCTCTATCTACCTGCCAGAATCTTGCCCGTGTACTCTGCCTCCTTCCTGTTACATAGGACGAACTGTCCATGTTCCTAAAACACAGGCACCTCTTCAATAGATCCCATATCTTCCCACATACTCAGCGACACAATAGCAACTCTCCCCTCAATATCATTCATTTGTCCACTTAAAAGCAAAAACTAAACCAAACAACAACAAAATAGAGTCCCCTTGATTAAAGTTCCCCTATAAGGTACCAGCCTAGTTCTTTTCTTCCTTTTGCAGCAAAACTTGTCAAGAGTCCTTATATACTCTTCACCAGTTCCTCTACTTCCATTTTGTTTTAAACTGCCCCCAAGAAAAGCATTTGCCCTGCCACGCCACCCAAACAGTTCCCATCAAGGCCACCAATGACCTCTGGGGTGCTGAACCCAATGGTCAGTTCTCAGTTGTCATCTTATTTGACCTATTCATAGCACTTGCCACAACTGATTATATCTTCTTCATATATCACTTCTTCATATAACTTTTCTTCACTTGGCTCCTGGGTCACCTCTCTGTCCAGGCTTTCCTTCTTTTTCAGTGGTTGCTTTTTCTCATTTTCTTTTGTTATTTCTTTCTCATCTCCCAGACTCATAACATTGAGTGTTCCAAAGATCAGCCCTTAAACTTCTTTCTCTACTTTCTCACACAGAACTTGGTGCTCTCATCCAGGCTGCTGGCTTTAAATACCATCTCTATGCTCATACCTCTCAACCACATATCTCCATCCCAGATCTCCCCATCGAGTTGCGTACTTCTATACCAAACTGCCTACCCAACATTTCCCCCTGGAGGTCTAATGCACATAGAAAACTTCAAGTATCCCACACAAAATAACTGATCTATCTCCAAATGTCTGCTATATTCACAGGGTACCCTGCCCAAGTTAATGGCAACTCCATCTTTTCAGGCGTTCAGGCCAAAATGCTTGGCATATCCTTGACTCTACTTTGTGACTCACACTCACACCTTATCCATCTGCAAATCTTCAAAATATGTCTGGAATCTAGCTACTTCTCATCACTCCACCTCCACCATCAATTCTTATCTGGAACATTGCAGTAGCCTCCCACCCGGCTCCCGGCTTCCCGTCTTTGCCCCTCTACAGCCTCTTCTCAACATACCAGGCAGAGTGATTCCTTAAAAGATATGTCATTTAATGTCCTCTCTCTGCTTAGAACCCTCCTGTGGCTCTTTCTCACTTGGAGTAAAATCCAGAGGTGGTACAAAGACCTCCAAGACACTATATAATCAAGCCCCCATTGCCTTTCTGACTTTTCTTCTACCTCTCTCACTGGATCACTCCACTGATGTTATTTCTCAAACTTGCCAACAAGATTCTGCCCCAGGGCATTTGCACTTGCTCTTTCCTCTGTGAGGAAGGCTCTCTCCCCAGAGATCCATAGGGTTTACTTCCTCACCTCCATCCAGTCTCAATTATTTAAAGTCGCTTTCTCAGTGAAGCCCTTCTTATCTAAAACTGAAGATCTCCCACCATCTCCCTGCTCTATTTCAAGGAGGTTCTCTACAGTACTTACTTCTCACCTTCTGATATGCCATGTTGTTTACTGGTTTCTTTTGCTTACTGTCTCCTCCATGCTGCAAATATTTAATATAAGCTTCTCAAGGGTGGGGATTCTGTTTGTTCACTGCTATATACCTAGCACTTAGAACAGTGCTTGGCACTAAGTAGGTTATGCTTGATAAATATGTGTTGAATCAAAGTATTAAATCATAAAATCACAGCTATTAGCCATAAGGGTTTCATAGTCAATTGCCTTAATCTGAGGCTCTGAGGGAATACAGCTGACATGGCACACAGCTCAGCTCAAGGCAGGTTCCTGCCAGCCACAGCCTCTCATGAAACAAGGACACAGACCTGAAGCACAAATAAGTTCAATCACGATCGTGAGAATAAATTCCCCTGCCGCTGATTCTGGTTGAATCTAATACAAGCTAATCCAGAATCTTTTTCAAATATCAATCTTAAAATGAAGTTCTATTCTACCCCAGGCATTGGGCATCCTTTGGTAAGCTTTAAAAAAAAAACTCAAAATTTAACTATTAAACATTTACAGTAAGTGGATTGTAAAGCTGGGGCTTCCAGTGGTTTACCAGTTTTGTACATGAAGACTTGAGGCAGGTCTTGAACCCAGGTCTCAGAGGTTTCTGAGCAGTCTCTGTTTCAACCACCTTCCTTTTCCTCTCAGCTCCCCCAGCTCTCAATTTGCAGCTGCTCATCTGACATCGAAACCAGCTGGGGCCTGAATGGCCCTCCTTCTACCCACACCACAGATGCAATGCCCTCCTGCCTGCTCAATTCAGCACAAACTTTGGTCTATAAAAGGCCAAAGAATCCTTCAGAGAGCAGGTTTTCAGTCAATTCAGTGAACGAATATCTCCTTCAAATAGCCCAAGATGATCAGAAAAATGTTTGCTAATACTTGACTTCCTCAAACAGAATCACTCTCCATCAAATATCAGTTACTCAACAACCAGTACTTTTCATACATCTATATTCTGCTCAAGATCCTTTGCTGAACACTGTGAAGGAAACAAAGATGTAGGAATGAGATTCCAAGAGACAAACCAACAATGCAAAGGTGGGTGAGAAGCGCCCCAACAACGGAGGAAGAGTGTTTGAGTGATGCCGGCCCTGTGGGTTGCGTGAGAGAAGGTTTCAGCAACTGCAGGGTGAGCTGAGGGGCTGTGTCATAGGAGGGGAAGAAACAAGGTGGCTGGCTCATTAGACACAAGGCACGTTGCTGAGTGCAAGACTTCCCTTTCAACTTCTGCAAACTCTCATTTAAAAGATCTGTGCAAATGAAAATAACCACTCGTCAAAAACCTGAATCCCATCATGCCTTATAGATAATAGGCATTCAAAAATATTTGTTAATAAATTAATGAATGTTAGACTAAATCAAAACATTGCTGTTAAATTGACCTTTAAAAACAAGAGATTAAAGTGAAATGATGGGAGAAGTACTCTTATTAAAAGTTTGATCATATATGCTCCTTTGATTCTTACCATGAATTAAATATAGCTAGGAAAGTCATTCCCAAGAATGGGTGAAGCTGGCATCTCTGGCTTTAAGAGGCACACAGTAAAAAGAAGACACAGAATGTAGGTTGGAACTGTGCCTCCTCATTTGATCCAGAGGGCCTGGCTCATGCCTGGTGCGTTAGAGACAGCACATTTGGGATGAATGAATGTGAGGTCCCAAGGAGGCTCCAGGGCAAGAATAATGAAGACTGGGAGGGTCAGAGGGGCCCTGACACAGCTTCACGTGTTTTGCTTTTTCACGCTCGCATTATTACTGGGCTTATGAGAGCCACTGTGCCTTCAGGGTTAGAGCCGACGTCTGCGAGAAGCGCTCTTGTCTCCTTCAGCATCCCTTAAAGTCTGATAAAGCAGTTCTTGTTCACCATGCTCACGTCAACCCAGGACTTGCTCAGCAATTGTGGTTTTTTTCAAGTGATTAAGCAAAGCAGGAAGATTGCTGCATAATCTCCTTACACCAAAACCTGCCAATAGACCTAAGAGACCACATTACTCAGCATGTTTCCAAAAAAAGGAAGAAAGAAAGGAAAGAAAAAAAGGAAAAAAGAGGGTGAGAGAGAGAGAGCCATCTACTTCACCACAGAAAAACCATTTGCCTAACTCAAAGTAGAATAGACTTCATCTTTCTTGTTAGAAGAAGTTCTAAACCAGGGGCCATCAATTTCTTAGCAGCAGTGGTCTAACCCTGGTTAAGACAGTGGAATCCTGTAGTTAGATGGCTCATCTATGCACAACCACGCACAGCGGTAGTCTGATTTTATGCCATCTCCTGGCACCAGTGTGACAAAGGAATCAGGAAGATACAGTGTTTGGGGACTGTGCTGTGGACAGCTTATATGAAACCAGGAGAGAAGAACACGCAAGTTTTGGACTGCAGTATATTTAATTAATTGAATGTGGTCAGTATTCTACCTACCAAATAACAGATTCCACATTAGAGGACATAGCCATGGCTACACGTGAGCTCTGCTGTCAGTTCTGAGGATTTCGAATCTCCTTGCTACTCTTTACAAGCTGTGTGTCCTTGGATTAAATTGCTTATCCCAAATGAGAAATTGCATATAAAGCCAGCCAAACAGTAGGGCATAGTGAGTACTTAGTAATATGTTATTATTAGACCTTCTATACGCATATGGCATCTAATGATAATAATGCATTTTTACATTAAATTATAATAATACGATTAATTGCATTTAATTCCCACAACAACCCTGTGAAGTAGTTATTATTAGCAGCACTTTACAGATGGAGGATCAGGTTTATCTGACTCAAGCCTTTGTACTTAACCCCTCCCAAGAACACCCAAGTGGTGGTTTTTCCAGACTAGAAGGGCCGCACCTAATGAGCAGAGTTCAGCAGGCAATGGAGAAAAAAGTGCTGGGTGGGTGTGGGGTGGGTGTGCGGCCCCTATCTCCATTTATTTTAACAGTATTCAGATGAAACGCAGGACATACAAATAGATATGCACGGTGTGAGTTAACAGCCAGAAAGCTCTTCAATATTGCCAAGTAAGAGAGAGCTGTTTCTTTTGTACCAGTTTTAGGTTGCACATCTGGAGAATTTATCTGTAGGACTGTTTTCCCAAGGCCTCCAAAACAGACTCGGGGCAAACCACACATACCAGGCTGACACTGTTCAACTTTAGCTTCTGTTGTTTCAGCTCCGAGGCAGTTTCCATGCCAGCGTGCAGCCCTTTTGTGTTTTCGCAGCTCCATCCCAGGCCACATTTGTTTAGGTGCGTTCACTGTTTCCAGTTCAGCTGCCTCCTCTCGGGCTAAAATAACACTTGGCTTATGTACTAAGAAAACGCTGCTATTGTAATTTTGCAGTGGTAGCATTTTTGGAACCAGACGCCCAATTCTGTATGCTTTGCATATTGATGGCATTGTTCTCGTTAGTAGCTTCCTGTATAACTCTCTCAGTATCTCAGTCCTCAGCTTTCCTTCATCCCAGCCACATTCTCTTGTTGGGATCCCCCCTTCCACCTTTCAAACCTGGTTCCTTGCCTCTGCAATAATAGCACTTGGGAGGGAATTTCAAATGTCTTGGAAATAGTTACAGCAGTGGGCCCACAGAAAGCACAGTAGGAGAGGCAGGGAAACAAAAAGAGCATAAAAGAGCAAATGGCAGGAGAACTCCAAAGATTTTCCTGATTCTGTTTAGAAAAGATACTTTCTTATTCTTGTTTTAGACTGTTGGGATTCCAGGGTCAAAGAACACATAAGAATTTTCTGAGCTTTATTTTCATCATCCCATGACAGAGGGCAGGACCACTTCTTCTGCACCCAGTCAGTAAACAGCAGGCGTCATTATCATCAGCCAACCTTCAGAGGAAAAGCAACCTCTCGCTCAGGTGCCTCCCCACTCATGCCACATCTACCTCCCAACAGCGCCAACCAAGTCCCAGCTCAATTTAGTTTGAGGCCACCTGTATGTCAAAAATCACAGTGCCACACACATGGGCCCTTACCAACAGGGTCTGTCACGCTAATGGAAAATCCTGAGAAATCAAGGCAAGTCCCTATTTGGCTACCTCCAAAATCAATCCACTCCTACTCCAGCCCCCATTTAAGAAAGATCTGTTAATACAAAACCTCTGTGATTCTAACCCAAAGTAACCCCTGAGGTCTGTGAAACAGCTCTTCTGATAAGTCATGAACAATCCCCACATCTGTCTAGATCCTTGAAGACTAAAGTTCACCTGGGCCAAACTGGACATCCAATCTCCCCTGCAGCCCTGACTTACTACCAGAACCAATTAAGCTCTGCTAATAGTGCGAACGAGGGAACTTCCTTCACTCTTTTCTCTCCTGTTCATCCCAGCACATTTCCTTGCATGAAAAAAAAAAACAAACAAATAACAAAAACACTTATTTTTTGTCTTAATTTTATTACAGTATTGTATAAATATGACTATGCTGCAAAATCAAATTTCATCCTAAAAATATGAACCACCTATAGGAAAAGCCTCATATGTGCTACCTCCCTATTAGGCAAATTGTTAACCCTCCTCCTTGACACCGGTATCAAGAGAACCTCACTACAGATTTGACCTTCCAATTCTCAGTAGAACCTCCTAAGTGAAGAAGAATGAGAACATTAATACGGATCATTTCTCCTGGGAGCCTGAGACTCAAAAAGAAATGAGGGAAAGGAGATTGTCAGGGACAGATTTTCCCTTCAGTCTAATATTATTCCACACTTGGTATCACTCGGGCACCCACTGCTTGCTGGGGTCTACCTAGGTAATCCTCAAATTGCTGCCTTGGTTCCCAGTGTTGCGGAGCACCAGGATGCAGGGCCACATGTCCCTGTGACTCCTTAGGATGTCAGAAAGTCCCACGTCTACTCTGTACTTATCCACAGTGACCAAGCATCGACTGACATCAAACACTCTTGACCGAAGCCACAAGATGTGTCATATTCACCACACACTTCCTACACTGATGTCCTGAGCATAGTTTTGAGGCATTTTTCCTTTTTTTTCTTTCCTTTTTCTCTATGTATTTAACTCAACAACAGTATGCTTGGGTTCTGAAAGAATGTAACACAAGTACTCCCTGCCCTGGTTTCTCTCCATTATCGGGATTTCTGTTAATCGGTTTAAGAAAAGATGCTGGCCATGTAGCCTGAGGGGATACTTAGCCTCAGTATCAGCTAGAGAAATTCTACATCCTACAAGAATTCACTCAATACTTTACCCTTTAAAGTGACATGAATCAAGCATCATGCAGCTCATTCCCGAGTGGGGGCAAGAATGGACATAAAATGACCTCTTTAAAAATCCTACTGAGTAAATATGCAGACTTGAAAATAATTTCCTACAGCATACTCTAAATTCAATTTCTTTCACTAAAACAGCTAGAGAAACTGGATCTCAATTAATCCCCTTACATTACACTATAGAATTAAACTTCAATTTAAATGTTGTTACACAACTAAATGTTCCATAAAGGACTAATGTTTTGAATACACAATTAAAGCAACAAATAACTTACAGGAAAAGAAAAACACATCTCTGCCTCACCTCAGTGTGGCTTCTACCACCAGATTTCCATATACGCCATTCTCACGGAGGTGACGGATGGGCTCCACGCTGTCAAATCCAATCGAGGGCTTCAGTCCTCAACTGACTTGAGTCCTCAACAGTGTCCTCCACAGCTGACCACTCTGTTTCTGGAAACACTGCTCCTTCGGCGGCCAGGACAGCGCAGTCTCCTTGCTGTCCTCATAGCCCCCTTGCACTCTCGGTCAGCCTCCTGTTCCGACTCCTCCCCCACCTGACCTTACCTGTGGCAGTTCCTCAGGGCGCAGTCCTGGAATCCCTTTCCTCCCGACTGTGCTCTCCCAAAGTGATCTCATGCATTCCCATTGCTTTAAATGCCAGGCCAGCACCTCCCAAATGTATAACTCCAGCCCAGACCTATTTTCTGACTCCAGACTCATCTATAACATTTAATTACCTCCTCCTCATCACTCAGCTTGGCTCACTGGCATGGGAAACTTAACATGTCTCCAGCTGAACTCTTCATCTCCGGTAGTGGCCCTTCCATGCACCCCAACTGCTCCTGCAGGTTGCCTGGGAGTCACCCTCAGCCCCTTCTCCTGCACCCCACACATCCCCCATCCCTGTCGTCCCACACCCCTGATCTAATCCAAGGCCTGCTGTCTCTTGCTGGACCACTGCGTCACCCTCCCAGCCACGGTCACCACTCTCACCCCTGTCCCCTCCCATCCTCTCCCCGGCAATGATCAGAGAGAGCTTCTCAAGCACAAATCTAATACTGTAACTCCCTACGCAATCCTAAAATCCCTCAAAGGTTTACTGAGGACGTGTCACAAAGCCCACAGCCTTGGGAAATGATGGTATAAGCTTCTAGATGAGAATCGCTCCATTCTTTTTCACTGATAAAAATAAAGCCCGACAAATTTTTACATTTGTATGTCCCTATGTAACTCCCACCCAGAGAAAGATATAGATATTTCCAGCATTCTAGAAAGCTCATGCCCCTGCTCCATCCCCACCCTCTTCAATGGTAACCATCGGTCTTGTCTTTACTACAATGAATTAGTTTTGACCATCATCTACTTCGGCCACAGAGATGAATAATCTTTTAAACCGAACCAAATTCTTCAAGGGCTCCTGCAAGTTGATCAGACCAGCTTTAAGACAGTGACATCCTAGAGTCATCCGAAGTCAGGTGTTCAGTTATAGTGTCTCAATTCCCAAGAGAGTCTCAATTAACAAGTAAGAAATAAATGCACACAGCACACTAGATGAAGGTGTATCCCTGTGAACTGTCCCTCAGTATTTAAAACAACACAGGAACTGGAACTACTACTTCTAAAACTCATGGGCTGTGCACCAGGCACGGTGGCTCAGGCCTGTAATCCTAGCACTCTGGGAGGCCGAGACAGGAGGATTGCTTGAGCTCAGGAGTTCGAGACCAGCCTGAGCAAGACCCTGTCTCTACTAAAAATAGAAAAATTAGCCGGGTGTCATGGCACACACCTGTAGTCCCAGCTTCTTGGGAGGCTAAGGCAGAAGGCTCACTTGAGCCCAGGAGTTTGAGGTTGCTGTGAGCTAGGCTGACACCATGGTACTCTACTCAGGGCAACAGAGTGAGACTCTGTCTCAATCAATCAATCAATAAATCTCATGGGCTGTGAACCAATCTGGATAACTAATCTGCTAGGGAAATTTAGTCAGAGAGAGCACTCTTCTAATTCAAACAGAAACTTGAAAGTGACAAAAATACAATAGCACGAGCAAAGTGCATGGTTACAGTCTTAAGAGAGGAATGGGACTTTATCGGGTTTTAGGTCTTACCAGGAGAGTTGTATTCCAAGTCTTTGGAATTAATGAGGATGGGCTGCAGTCGGGCAGCCTGAAGCCAGTGATAAAGCCTCACCTGCACCCATTCAACATCATACACTTTACCCTGGGGCCTAGAGGAAAGCTACCAAATCTCTATGTTTGAGGTACAGTCCCTAATTTTGCCCCTCTGTCCAGAATAAGGGCCTATTCCAATAACAGCCTAGGGAAGCCAAGCCCCTAAAATGCATCAGCTCTCCTAGGAATTAATTCTGCTACCTGAAGTCCTAAGAGCCATCTCCCCAGGGCTTTAATTCCTAAAGCCTCTATGGTAGGATGGAAACAGAGGTCCAGGGACTTGTTTCTGCTCCCCTGATGGTCCAATACCCCTCCCTTGGATCAAGAAGAAAAATTCTAGATCTAAAATTAGGATCTACTAGCAGTCATGTGGACACTTCTATAAAGTCTGCCAGAATTCAAAAAACTACTCTTATAGAGCATCCCTGTTACTGACCAGTGATGCACCCTTTGGCACCACAGTGTGTCAGGTCGGTGGCCTGTGCCTCCTGAGCCCTGCTAAGTGCCAGACACAGGTTCTAATGGCATGATTCCTGGCACATGCAAGGCATTCGAAGAACGCTGGTGAAAGAATTCCTGCAAATCATAGTTTTTGCTTCCTAAACACAAAAGAGAAAAAGAATTGCCCACCCTTCTGTTTGAAGTGTTGAGAGCATGAGGGAAAGCAGAGGATAAGAAATCAACTTGGGCAAAATCACCATCATCCCATCTGCTTTTTGATGAACTAAACCAGAAGAGTTCCTAAAGGGAAAAAAATATTTCTTCAGAATATTTAATGACATATCAGTCTGCTTTCCCTTCCTTACTACACCTCAATTTCCCTTGAAGCATAGTCATTCTCACTTAGCCTGGCTGAAGATGCATGGGAGAAAACCTTCCAGACGCTCTGGTAATAAAGTGATGGTGGGAGGGTGAGTTCGGCCAGGGCCAGACATCCTTAGCCACATTCTTTACCAGTTATGAAACTTGGGAGCAAGCCCACCCCAGACAGGATCCCCACCCTGCACTGTTGTCATGCGACCAAGAGCCAGCCTCAGTGAGAAGATAGGATAAAGACAAACTGTAAGTCTTCCAACATGTACAGTGGCCACCAGGCTTTGACCAATATTTTCATTAGTTACGTTCACATTTTGATGTTTGCTGCTCTTGGGATGCTCTTGGGCACACTTAGGAAGTGTCTTAATCTGTTTGTGCTTCTATAACAAAATACTACAGACTGGGTAATTTATAAACAACAGACAGTTATTGCTTACAGTTCCATAGGCTGGCTATGCCAAGCTCAAGGTACCAGCAGATTCCGCGTCTGGTGAGGGCTGCTCTCTGATTCCAAGATGGTGCCTCATTGCTGCAACCTCACATGGTAGAAGGGATGGGAGGGGAAACCAGATGAACAGCTCCCTCACACCTTTTATAAGGTCACTAATCCCATTCATGGGGCCTCCGAAAGGCCCCACCTCTTAATACTATCGCATTGGTGATTACGTTTCAACATATGAATTTTGGGGAACACATTCAGACCATAGCAGGAATGTAGGAGGCATTTGATTTGGACAGGGACACTGGGCCCAACTAGGGGGTTTCTAAGAAGTCCTGGTTGAAGCTCTCACATCAATCCCCTGTATATGAAATACCAGATTCTTTTGTTGGCAAAGACATTCAAGTTGCTCCTCTCAGCATTTACTCAATATATTTAAAGAGCAAGAGAAGAACTTGGGGTTTTGTAAAGAGGAAATAATTTCTGGTACCATAATTTGGACTTAATTTCTTGGCAGCCCACCCTCTTCCCCCCACCCTCCAAAATACCTTATCTATACCCCTCTTTCCCTCCCGCCTGCGTGAGAGCGAGCCCTCCCTGTCTGCTGCTAACCCCTCCGCCGATGATCCCTCCCACTTCCTCAGGAATCTCGTCCAACGATTACGCTCTCTTTCCGGTGTATTTTCTACAATCCCAATTTAATGCCTGCTCCTCCTCTTCTTCCACAGAGAAGCATACTTATGCCTTCGCCACGAAAACCAACACAAAACTTCCCTCTTATTTTCGAAGAATTCGCTACTCCGAGTTGTCGACTCATGGTCCTCTTATTCCTCAATTCAACCTTCCCATGGGATCAGAGGCATCTAACACGGTGGACCACTTCCTCCTCCTTGAAACTCTCTCCTTGTCTGGCTTTCCCGACCCTCCCACCCCCATCGTCTTCCTGACTGTCTTTTCAGAAGCTCACAGTAGGCGTGATTCTAACCACAGCCCTCCTTCTCTCAGGGCTGACTCCAGCGGGGTGGCCCTCACTAGCCATACCTGGACTGCATGGCCCCTTGGGCACCTTCCCGAAGTGGACACACTAGTTTAACTTTCCCAGAGAGATCTCCCAGGAGACAGGTGACCTCCTCAGCGGGGAGGTTTAAACTCAGGAGCTGTAGGTTGTCACCTACACAGAGCAACAGGGGAAGATGATATTTAGACAGAAAAAGGAGACATTGCTGAGATATGAGGCCCTAAGTGTGGCAGGGTGCCTGCTGTGCTCCCAGAGACTTTTTGGTTCCAAGTTCCAGAACCCTGAGTGCCTTGGGTATCTCCTTAGCCTTATAATAAATTCTAACAAAAAAAAAAAAAAAAGTGGTTTTGCTTGAACTGGTTTGTGTTCTCTTCTGTGGCCAGCAGTAACCCCAGGAATGCTGATGACCACACTTTCTCCTCTTTTTTAAAGTTTCCTCTCCCCCCACCGCCCCCTAATGCAAATATCACAGGCACTCACCTTGACTCTTTCTCTCTTCTGGGTCTGCATGCCCTCCTTGGTGATCTCCTCCACACGTATGGCTTTAACTACCACCTCTCGCTGGGAAACTCCAAGCTAAGTCACCAGGCCAGACCTCTTTTCTGCACACCCTGCGACACTGCTCATCTCTGCTCAGATGTCCCAAGGCTGCACTCAAACCTTACTTTTCCGATGCTTTGTAGACTGGTGACTCACCTGCCACCCACCCAGTCGCCTAAGTCGCAAATCTGAGTCAAGCTTTACTTCTCCGTCTGCTCAGCCCTCCACAACCCGTGCGGTCACCATATCTCAGTAATTCTGCCTCCTTAGTATCCCTTGGATTCACCCTCTCTGACTTCATTGTATCTCAGAGCCCTCTCCCTTCCCCTGCATTGTTTGACCTTTTTGTGTCCTAATACCTCTCCAATCCACCTCTCCTTCTAAAATACATCTGGTGGGATTATCCCCCGGGTCCTTCAAGGTAAATTCAAACTCCTTGGAACAACATCTGAAAACTCTGATGATGATCTGACTCCTGCTGACTTTGCCAGCCCCATCTTTTAACCACTTCCCAGCAGGTCCCTAAACTCCATCCACACTGAACAACCTGCAGTTTCCTGAGGTCCCAAACTCTCCTTTGCCTCTGAGCCTTCACACTATACCCTCCCCTCCCTGCAAAGCCTGGAACATTTCTTCAAAGTGTAACTCCAACTCTTCAGCTCTGCATCACTTCCTCCAGGAAGCCTTCCTTGAACGTCGTCTAATATTCACACACCTGCAACTTGGGATTAGATCTACAGCCTCTGTGCTCACACAGTACCTTCCACACAACTTTTTCTCAGACCTTTGGATGACGTTTGGTAACTGTCCATTTCTACCTGTGTTTCTTCCACAGGGAAGAGATGGTGTCTTTCTCTGTTTGTATTCACATTGGCTGCCATTCAAAAAAGGCTTTTTGGATATCTCGTCCTAGAGCACCCAACAGGGAATTAATGAAAGAAAAAAATCTAAAAATCTCCAGAACCAGAATATATTCCTTTTCTTCTGATACAGCTTTAAAAATGAGAAGGAAAAGATGAGGGTGGAGCTCTGTGGCCTTTTCTTTTTCTTGCTTGAGATCCCTCAAGGAAGTTGTTCTCTATGTGCATTTACTTAGAGGAGTCTTGTGATGCCCAGTGCTGGCGAGGGCTGCAGAACCCAGTTCGGCAGAAAGTGCTGGCTATCACCTTGCCAAGACTCTGTAAATATTTTAACTCAGGAAAAAAAAAAAAGGTCTCTTCCCCGCCCCCACCCCCACCCCCCCCCCCAAAGAACCTAAGATCCTAAAGGCTTGTTGGAATGAAGTCATGTATCTCTTCGGCATAGGATCCTAAGGTGCCCCTCAATCTTGTTAATGCCCTGTATAACATCCTGCCCTTTAGTGTAGGCTGGTTTAGTGACTTTCCAACCAATAGAATATGGCAAAGGTGATGGATGTACCTTTTGCTGGCTTTGAGGAAGCAAGTTGCAAGGTTGAGAAGCCCCATGTAACAAGATACTGAGGGTGGCCTCCAAAGCACCTAGGGAACTGAAGCTCTCAGTCCAAAAGCCCTCAAGAAACTGAATTATGCAACCACCACATAAACTTGGAAGTGGTTGCACCAGTTGAGCCTTCAGGTAAGATCCCAGCCCTGAATTACAACTGATTGAAGCCTTGTAAGAGTCCCTGAAGCAGAAGACTCACCTAAGCCACACCTCACCAAAAACATGAGATAAAAATATTTGTTGTTTTACCTGTGGTAGTTTTGTATGCAACAACTGATAATTAATACAATCTCCTTTACCCCTATTGAAAGTCTAGCACCTGGAAAAAAAAAAAAAAACTTTCTGTTTTTCAGCAGGTTGGATAGAATGCCATCATCACGTAAATGTTTAACTAAAAATGAAATACCCTCTAAAAACAGGCTTTCAAATCACTTCGGCATTCTAAAAGCTAAGGCTAAAGGAATTCATACAAGACATTGTATAAAATGAAGAGAAGAAAAGGAAACAAAGATACAACTTATAAAGGGCCCCTGGAAAAAATCTGCAGGCTCCATTGGTTTATTTAACTTTTAAATCTTATTAAATTTGCTAGATGCATGTTAGCATTCATGGTTCATTTACTTTTATTCTGACTTCTATAAATAGGCACTCTATGAGCCCTGATAAATGACTTAAAATCTTGCCTGACTTCGGTAAAGAAATGAGCATGTTAATCTTAAAAATTCTACCCACAGAAATGAATGAAACCTCCCTTTGGGCCGGCCTCCAATCCCTGCAAATGCACCTCCCCAGGTCCTGGGCCTCTCCCTTCCATCCTTATTCTTTTTCTTAGGCTCTGTGTTTACAATATCTGGCATTCTCCCAAATCACCTAGATCTGGCTCTCCTGCAAAAACAAACAGAAGCTACCTGGGGCTCTTTATTCCCGCTCATTTACATTCTTTCCATGCCAAGGGTCAGGGGATGTCAGAGTTGGTGGCAGCCAGTCAAGCCCAGCATGGGATGGCCCTTATCTACCAATGCATTGCTTTCCTGCCTCTGAACATGCCAG
>RJWJ010029699.1:0-20429 GCA_004363605.1 Indri indri | reverse complement strand
CCAATCTGCATTTTTAATAAGCAAACATATTATTGTTTTTCTTTTCTT
The DNA here is from genome assembly GCA_004363605.1 of Indri indri. Taxonomy (NCBI): domain Eukaryota; kingdom Metazoa; phylum Chordata; class Mammalia; order Primates; family Indriidae; genus Indri; species Indri indri. Next base: position 20,381 of record RJWJ010029699.1, on the reverse strand, counting down.
TTTTTTTTTTTTGAGACAGAGTCTCACTCTCTACTGCCCAGGCTTGAGTGTCGTGGCGTCAGCCTAGCTCACAGCAACCTCAAACTCCTGGGCTCAAGCAATCCTTCTGCCTCAGCCTCCGAAAGTGCTAAGATTACAGGTGTGAGGGAGGTCATCATTAATCACTAAAACTGGATGAACTAAGCGACAACACTGCACACATGTGACTTAGAAATACTGAATGAAAGTCAGAAGAAAGAGCTAAGGAGGTAAGAGTGGCTGCATCTAGGAAACTGGAGTCAGGAGTAGGAGGGGCAGCCGGGCGCGGTGGCTCACGCCTATAATCCTAGCACTCTGGGAGGCCGAGGTGGGTGGATCGTTTGAGCTCAGGAGTTCGAGACCAGCCTGAGCAAGAGCGAGACTCCGTCTCCACTAAAAATAGAAAGAAATTAGCTGGACAATTAAAATATACATACAGAAAAAAAATTAGCCGGGCATGGTGGTGCATGCCTATAGTCCCAGCTACTCGGGAGGCTGAGGCAGGAGGATCACTTGAGCCCAGGAGTTTGAGGTTGCCGTGAGCTAGGCTGACGCCACGCCACTCGCCCCAGGCAAGAGAGTTAGACTCTGTCTCAAAAAAAAAAAAAAGAAATTCAGTGCTCATCAGCATTATAACATTCATAAGGACCACAAATATTTTAAATTAGAGGGAGAGGCGTGAAGGTTGCACTGCAGAAATTAAAAGATGAAAAGCGAAAGCAAAGACAATTCTTTCCAGCAGCAATAAGACCTAGAAATAATGCCACCGAAGCAACTTATAAAGTAGCTTATATACTCAGGAAAAATAGGGAAGCCATTCAGTAATGTAGAAATTGTGAAAGAATGCATTGTCAAAGTTGCAGGATGCTTACACCTTGATAACGTTTCAAAGTACAAACAACTGCCTCTCTCAAGGAGAACCATAACTGATCAGTAGCATGAATTAGCCTTCAACTTCACAGAACAACTTCAAGCAATACTTCAAAAGGAAAACTAAAACTACTGACTTGGTGCAGGTTTTATACTGCATTCGGGTCATAACAGAAGATTTTCTTTGCTACAAAGAGTTACTTGCTTTGGGCACTCTTGTGAACAGAACATGGGGAATAGATATTTTCAACAACTTTGAAGATAAATGTGAGGTTGGACTGAATTTGGTAAATTTAGTGAGTCTGTATACAGATGGTGCACCTTCCATGACAGGAAAACATCAAGGGTTTATTGCACAGGTAAAAAACATTAACAGATCCAGATGCTCTCATTTCTTTTCATTGTATGTTGCATCAGCACAATCTCTGTGCTAAAGCTACTATTTTAAGTAACACTTTGCTACAAGTTATAAATATTGTTAACTATATTAATGCAAATGTAACATGGCATCCTCAGTTTCATCACATGGTAAAGTTGAACAATGAGGTATTCAGTGTGGATTTGCCATTATCATTCTAAAGGGCATTGGCTATTGCAGGGACAGGTGTCAGCCAAAATTTTATCTTTGAGAGAACAGATAAGAACAGACAATTAAATTTTATGAAGAGCAGAATCAGCAATGTGAATTATTGAAAGAAGATTTCTATAGGAATGCAGCATTTCTGTGTGATATCCTGTAAAATCAAAATGAATATTTCTTTGCAAGGTAAAACTAAGTCTATATACGGTATGTGGCAAAAAATCCAAGCATTTCATAAAAGCTATCTTTTTTCAAAACACTTCTTCCAAAGGAAATTTTGGATGAATATTTTCTCCAGTTAGCAAAGGTCACTGATGACCAGGATGATATATGTGCATCATTTGAAGAATATGCAGCTGCTATAGACCTATTAATTGGAGAATACAATGAAAGGTTCACTGACTTTGAGAATCATGACATCACACTCAAATTAGCCTTTCAGCCTCACCCAGTTGGTATCACCAAAGTACCTAAAGAACTACAGATGGAACTGATTGAGTTATCAGTGGATGACATTTTAAAGTCATTGTTTGATGCTAAGAAAGATCCAATTGAAGCATGGAAAAATGCGGAATACCCACGCCTTCGGCAACAGGCCCAAAAAATGCTTTCTTCCTTTTCAACCACTTATTGCTGCAGATCTACATTCTCCTACCTAACCCAAATCAAGATATCCTTAAGGTCACAAATGACTGATACCCATCTAGAGGATCAACTGAAACTGCGGACCTCCACGCTGCAACGAAATATTCAAATGCTTTCCAACAAAAAGACACAACAAAGTCATTAAAAGGTTAGTTAACTTTGATATTAACAAATAGTTTTCATTTTTTGAAATTATTAAGTACATAGCAGTTAGATTTTTACAATATACTGTACATTTTAAAGTATATCTAATCAAAGTTTCTTGAATGTGGCCTTATTTGATTATAGCTAAATTAACATGGCCTGCCAACATGAAAAGGTTCCCTACCCCTGTTCCAAACCATTTACACATATCACTTTGACCAAAAAAAAAAAAAAAGAGAGAAAAAAAATTTCCACACCTTAAGGATTTCAAAACTAGAAGCTACTTAAAAACTATTATTATTATTTTTTATTTTTATTTTTTTACTTTACATATTACGGGGGTACAGATGTTTAGGTTACGTATGTTTCCCTTGCCCCCCTCCCCCCCAAAAAAACTATTATTATCTCAAAGAGGTCTTTACAGGCATATTTTTTAATTAGTGGAGTTCTTAGATCTGTAAGCCTTCCCTCTTTCTTGCTCAGGAGGACCTAACATAACCAAATGACACCACTACTCACAGGCAAGGCCTGGAGCAGAAAAGCCCAGGCCCAGCCCCTTCCTCTCTGGTCACCAGATATCAGCAGTGGCCCCAGCCATTCCTGACCCAATGGAATCCAGCCCAGGCAGAAGCACTACCCACCCAGTCTGGGGGCCACTCCTACACTGGCTCACACACTAAGCCTAGTCCCTACTTCACAAGAGGGAAATGGAGGATGTACCCCTGACTTCGACTACTCATTCCCTCCTCCACCACTGTTCCCTCCTCTTTGCTATTCCCGGGACATACCAGTCCCACTCCCCGCTCTGGCCTTCCTGCTGGGCCTCCCCTTCATCAGGAACATCCCTCCCTACGGCCACACTGACTCATCTCTTTCTCATCCCTGTGCCAGTGTCACTTCCTCACTGAGGCCTGACCACCAATTTAAATGGCAACTCTCCCTCCCGCACTCTATTAGCCCCAGCATTTATCATCTGCTAATATATAATTGGTGTATTGTATTTATTGCATATTATCTGTCTCTCAACTAGAATGCTAAGTTTCACGACAGGGTTAGGTTTTATCTGTTCTATTTTCTGCTGAATGTCCACATTTCTAACAGTGCCTGGCACATAATAGGCAACCAATTTAAATTACTTTGTGAATAAATCAACCATCTTTACCCACCCCCAACCCACAATATTGCTAATATTAAGCCAGTGAGTCAGCGAAAGACAACCATTTTCCACATCTCCCCTTCTTAGCTAGCACATTTATCCCTCTTAAATTTTATTTTGTACTTTAACCCCTTCACTCTGGCTCACCGGGCTCTCTTAGAATTTTAGTTCTCTCCTTCAGCCTTCTGTCACCTGTGAATGTGATAAGCACATCTTCACTGACATCACTCAGAAATTGAGCATGATGAGTTGGAGCCTCTGTTCCACCATGAAAAGCTTCTTACCAAGTTACTCATTAGCGCTCTTTGAGTAGAAGCAGTTGTTTATTTTTGGGGGGTTTCAAATCTTTTCAAAATTTTAAAATATTTAATTGACAAAGATTGCATATATTCAAAGTGTACAAAGTGGTGATTTGGTACATGTGTACACTGTGTAATGATCGTCACAATCAACACATCCACCACTACCCATGCTGAATTATTTACCTGGCCATGAGGATAACATGAGAAATTTCTGCACATTGCAATCTCAATAGTAACTCTTTACCAAGTAAAAATTCCACCAAAACAGGGGAAAAGAGGCAATGTCAAATTTGACTGTTTTATAACTGATGAACCTAGGATGTCTCTTGGGATGACTGTTTCTGCAGAATCACTTTCTCTGAGATGAAAGTGAGAACCTGTATTCTCCAATTTTATGGAGGACCAAATTCAAACTTACCAGGGTTTCTAAGAACAATTCTGGGCTGACCACTGCTCAACACTCCCACCCTACTGCACACTTCCCCCTTTGTAAATGGTAGTCTTTAATGCCAAGAGCTTCTTTATAAGTGATTAGGCTGACGGGATGGGTGGAACAGCCCTCCAACTAACACTTCAAGACAAACAGCTTTTTATCTTTGATCCCCTCTATGCCTTCTTCATACATAGCCTAGACCACGTCTCTCCTCCAAAGGCCCAGTTTTGTATCACGGCACTTTCCCAGACTTGATTAACCAGGCTTTTGTCTCTTCTCCTTATGTGACAGCTTCCCAATTTCTCCAATTTCAACAGCAGCCCATTTCTGCATACGGTAAATTGCCTCTTCCCGCCATTGAGCACAACAAACATATGGGTGCAAACAGCTTTTCTTCTGCTCTATTATGTTGTCAGCCAAGCTGAGTCAGTTTTATGACATCAGAATCATTTCCACAGAACACACTGAAGTTAAAACCACAGGCTCATTCTGATGGCTGTAATCACTAGCCATGGCAGCCAGAATTTAAAAAAAAGGTCTTTTAAAAATAATTGAGTAATGTACTCTTATATCTTTATAAAGACATTTTGGGATTTAGAAATATTTCTATGGTTATATCCCTTCCCTGGTACATCATTTAAAATTTTTTTCTGATATAGCTGAATTGTGTTTCTCAGCTAGTACATGAAGCACACTGATAACAGAGCCTTTCTAAATTAGAAAGGAGGTCTTGCCAAGAAGTTTATATTACCTCTGTAATAGCAAAAGAATGGAATGGTCCAGGAAATAATGTAACGATCTCCATGAAACTATTCTGTAACAGGATCAAAAAAATAAAGCAACATATGCCCTCATAGACATTCAAGCTCCTTCCAAATAATCTTAACTTAATCCTCTGCTCCATCTACATGGGATCTAAACAAGTTCATGAAGAACAAGGCAGCAATGAAGTCTGACGAGCTGCCTGAGATCGCGTAGTCTTTTCTATTAATGAAGGTGCTCAAAGTGGCTGCCATTCACAGAGAGATAACATTTATGGGTATTAACAAAAGAAAGGATTAAAATAATCAATATGAAGTGAAGATAGCAGAGAACAACTCCATTATATGATCTCAGTCTCTAAAGGCAAGAAATGCAGAATGGATTATGCAAATAAAATAGAGATCCGAAGATGGCAGGAAGATGGCCAGGGCGGTCCAATTTCAGTTTCACACAGGTCCTGCCTGCCCAGCCATAGATCCCTCTCCAATACTGGCTCAATGTGGAGGGCCCTGGAGACACAGGGACCCCAAGAACCTGAGCTTGGTGTTTTCCAGCAGGAAATACAGGCAGAGGAATTTATTTCCACGAGGCAAAACAAAGGCAGAAAACAGGCAATTAGAACCCAGGAATGTGCGGGACTTGACCCCAGGCAGTGGGTCTCCTGACAAACCTCCCATTCTACGCAGGGAGGGACTGGACTAAGGCTGGAGAAGGGACTTCACCGAGGGCACAGACCAGATGGTGGAATCTCACTCTGGATCCAGGGCTCTTGACTCCAAGTCCAAGGCTTTACCATACTGTCTCCAGCACACAGCGCGTGCGTACATGCATGTGCGTGCAGGTGAGTGTCCCATCAGCTAGAGCCAGGATGCAAAGTGCACACACCCTACAGCGGGAGATTCCACTTGTTTCCTTCTGGGCCCCTCAGCACGTTCGCACAAGTCAAGAATCACAGGCAGCAGCTGCACTGCAAACAGCACTGGGCCTGGCCCTAGAAGGCTGAGGGAACTGACAGACCCCACCCAAACCCAACCACCACGGCCAAAGGAACTGCCTGACTGAGCCAAGAATTTCCCACTCAGTGCTGAATGAAACACCAAAACAAGATTCAGGTCTAAACCTCACCTTGGTATTAGTACCACTTTGCATTTCTATAGCAGGATTATCTTTCTCTAAAAATTAATATCTACTGGCTAGGCGCAATGGCTCACGCCTGCGATCCTAGCACTCCTAGGATCACCTTGAGCTCAGGAGTTTGAGACCAGCCTGAGCAAGAGTGAGACCTCGTCTCTACTGAAAATAGAAAAAATTAGCCAGGTGTGGTGGTGGCGCCTGTAGTCCCAGCTACTCGGGAGGTTGAGGCAGGAGGATCGCTTGAGCCTAGGAGTCTGAAGCTGCTGTGAGCTAGGCTGATGCCACGGCACTCTAGGCTGGGCAACAGAGCAAGACTCTGTCTCAAAACATAAATAAAAAATAAAAAAATTAGTATCTATTTCATGGGCTTTCAATCTTTTAATAATTTGGCATGGTGGTCAGGACAGATGTCCTCATTTTACGAATGAGAAAATGAGACAGTCTGCTCTGTGTCCTGCTTCCTTGTGCCGGTCGTCTTTCTAACCGATGCCTCTGCCTGCTGCCTTTTTGCCTGGTAGATACATCCTACTGGAGAATCCCTACGTAACACACCTCTATTGATGAAAACGGAGAGAAATATCCATTTTCAAGTTTCAGGAGGCAGCATCACTGATGGTATACAGTCCACAAATCCCCTACAGACTTGTCCTTTGAGCGAGTCCCACTGACAGGCTGGTCTCTACGCTTGCCACAAGTGTCCTCTTCCCTATGTTTTTTTTTTTTTTCCAAGAACAACTCATGACATGTCACTCACTACAGTCTTAAAACAGGAGATCACCTCTTCCTTCTTAGGACAAGGATGTTCCAAACCTTTCTGCTCATCTTGAAAAACAAACAAAAAAACCCCCTGGAAATGGAATGAAAGATCCAGCTCGAATCCTCTTCTCAAAATGCCGCATGGCCAACATCTGGTTATTACTCGATATTTCTGGTTAGAAAATGTTTTATTTATTTGGAAGCAGTTTATGGAAGTAGCAAACTACTGGAAATTTTAAAATAACTTGCATGCTTGTATGAAATGGTCACAGCTGTGCTCCCACATTCCACAGAAACATAGCCCACAAATACAAGACATTCACACAGACCCCCAGTAAGCAACCGCCGCACACACCCAGATGGCTGATGTGATCAGAGGACATAGGCTCAGGATGACCGTGAGGTTCTCTTTCCCTTTCACTGCTCTGAATATAGCAAAACTCCAGCCAGAACAGCAAAACACAAAAGGAACAGCCTGCTCCTGCCAGGCCCTGCCCCACCTCCCCATCCTCATCTCCACGTGCCAACACTGACCTTCCAAACCAGACCTCCCCAGTGCACTGCCCTGGGCACCCGGCCGAGAGATCTGGGCAGGAATCACTAGCACAGCTCAAGGCACCTCAGAGATTTTCAACCCTCCCAATTATCTCAAATTCTCTGACTCAGTTCATCCAATGTTTCGATTCTCTACTTCCATCTGACCAAAGGACCATTCTGCACTGCTGAAGTCAACACCTGTTGAAGCAGAGAGTGGGCACCTGGGAGCAGAGATGTTGGCATTTTCAAACACAATTTGAAATGTCAGATTCAAATAGATGGGCATATTCTGAATACATGGTCCTTAAATGTTGTAGGGATCTTTAATGATGCTTATTACTTTACATGGCTGCCCCTCTCCTAACAATGCCACTGAGTTGACACAGATCATGGTGGAAGAGTGGGGATGGGGGGGGTGCCAGCTCCTTATTGTGACAGACACAGGCTGTCTGCCCGGCCATCCTGGCCACACTGACAGAACCTGGCCGCTGAGCCCTCTTATTAAATACAGTTGAACAGTACACTGGGCCACATTCAGGTGCCCAGTACGAATGGCATCTAAGATTGACCAAGACACCCTATTTGCCCCAGGGCTGGAAAGCGCGCTCGAAACAATCTTCCCAGAAAACTGAAGGAAAAAGATAGCGTACACGGGACTGAGAAGTAACTCTGGCTCCGTGGTGTCACTGGGTTAAACAACTCAATCCCCAGATGCACCTTATGGCTGTTTAAAGAGCCTAGTGCCTGGTGTTCATGGCATAGTTCCACGGGGTGGTAAGAGCAAGGGGCTCTGTGTGACAATCTGGAAATGCTCCAAACATTGCATTATTTGGCTCTCCGTATTCTAACTAGAAAGCAGGGAATTCTGTTGCCTAAAGGCTTAAGCAGGTAGCTAGTTGTCTTTTCCCTGACACTGTCCTCTAACTCATTTTCAGCATCAAGGACGTGGGCACCACGGTTGGGGGAAAAGGTCTTAGAGAACAAAGGGAAATCTTCCTGGCTTCTGAGCAAACCAGGGGATTGGTTTTGTCTTCTCTCAATATGGTTCCAAACACTTGTCTCCTGGTCACCAGCAGCAGCCTTGCTGACAGCTACCAGGGCCTCATTTTCCAGAAAGATACCATTGGAGGTAATACAGTATAAGCAAAATTTTGTCCCACCCAGCTTTGTATGTTATTACTTTAACCCACCAGCGCCTAATTATTTTAGACTGGGCTTTTGGTGATGAAGGCTTTCAATGTGTCCTCATTAAACCTGGCCCCTGGCTTACCTTGGGATTGGTTCTCTGCTGCAGTCTCCTCTCTTCCCTCTCTCTCTGCAGCCGCTCAAACTCCTCTCGAATTTCAGCTGGGGTTCTTCTCCTTTCCACAACCTACCAGCAGAAGCAAGACCAGAAGGCAAGTGAGGACCCAGGAAGTGAGGGAAACATACCTTTAAGAAATCAATTCTGATGTGCAAATGCTGCCTGCAGTCCTGCTGTGCCCTCTCCCAGGACCTTAAGAACCATCAGAGGAACTGCAATGAGTTTTTCCATCAGACGGCCCCAGCCCCCAGTGAGGGGAAGGCTCTGCCACCTGCCTGGTCATTCCCAAGGAAGAGCTTTCCCCTGGCTCTCCAGAGTGACTTAAACATTCTGTTCTTTATTTTAGTAACTTATCTCTAAGGCTGCAGAAATCTTACAAAAAAAACCTGCACCTTAAATCTCATAGTTAAGATTTCCTAATGAGTCACAGATAACAAACATTAAATATCAAAATGAAGGCACACCAGCTCTCCCTAGTGTGCTGGGGCAAGCACTAGAGATTCCTTCCGAGCTTCTGGGACCAAAGGATCTCAGCTGTCAGGTCTGGGGATTTTAGAACTACGGGACTCTTCCTCCTTCAATAGGATATGAACCTTAGAACGTAGGATGCCAGTTATATACTAGAATAACAATACTCAGGGACCAAACAGTGGACCACATTAAACTCATCAGGGATGCACAATGATGTCAAATCTGAGAAAATAAGGCATTCCAATTTAGCCTTCCTCAGCTCAGCATGAAAGGAAGACAGTCTGGTTGAGATTTCAAAGAGGTGGAAAGAAACGTGAGAAAGGAACAGCTGCCTGGCCTTCTACCTGTGAAAGAGGAAACCGCACTACCCGATTTCTGTGGGTCCTGTTGATGGCCACAAAATGTTATGCACCTGTGGGAACAGAGCATGGAAGTGGGACAGAAAAAACAACCACTGTTTTTCTGTCTATCATAACCAAAGTCATCAGATGGAATGGAGGGCGGGGGAGGCATATTCCCTGTGTCAGTGGGAGAAATACACATAAGCCTTGAGATGCTGCTGAGAGATTATCTGAAAAGGGGGGAATGTAAGAAAAAACTATCTTGAAAATTCCAAGTTTTAAAAATTATTTAAAAAAATACATACAGCAAAAAAATCAATAGCACAGAAGGATGTGAAGTAAAAAGTACAAGACTCCTTTACCCACATTCTCTCTTCTCATAGGTTAACACTTTTTGTCTTTTCCTAAAAATCTTCTATGGTATGTGTATGTATATGTTTGTATATACACATATATTTTTAAATAAAAATGAGATCACATTATAGGCTTTGTGCAACTTGATTTTATTTTTCAACAATACAGAAAAATAAATATAAAACTAGCCTATCCAAAAAAACCTGAGAAATTTGTTCACTACTTTCGGGAGGCAAACAAAAAAATAAGGTAAACATTTTGTCCTCTAATAAACCAATATAAATTAATAATTAGTAAAAGCGGGGGAGATGGTTCTTTTTAAGGAAGCCTTTAAATAGGGGGATTGTTAAAATCATCCAAGAACAAACTGTCCCAAATGGCATGGACAGTGATTGCTCTGTGACCTCACGAAAACATAATGTGTTCTTCCATTTAACAGACAAGGCAAGTTCACTCTGCCCAGGCTCAGAAACATCAAGGGCGTGTGTACCTATTCACAGTACTCTCACTTCCTAAAACTACGCTTCTTGGCCTGCACAAAAACAAGGTCCAGTTTTTCAAAGTTTTCATCATCTTCTCAATCTATTATCAGCCTCTCCCTGCATCGAATGAAAACAAAAATAAAAGAGCTTTGCGAAAATACAGGTAATCAATCAATTATTCTATTTTACTTTGAAATCCAGAGAAAATGATTTAAAATACTTTAAAAATTGCGAAATCACAACTTATCTGGCCCCTGCCAATGGTGACCTAAGCAACCCATCATCAAGGACAAGGCCTGGGTATGAGACTGTGAGTCTGACGGGAAGTGCTTCCTCAACAAGGCCCAGAGTAAAGCGGTAGTTTTAACCTGGATAAAAGGTTTCATAATCCAGTATTCTCTTTAACAGGATGCCAGGTTTTGTTTTTTTGTTTTTTTTTTTTTTTTTGAGACAGAATCTTGCTCTGTTGCCTGGGTTAGAGTGCCATGGCGTCAGGCTAGCTCACAGCAACCTCAAACTCCTGGGCTCAAGCGATCCTTCTGCCTCAGCTTCCCGAGTAGCTGGGACTACAGGCATGCGCCACCATGCCCGGCTAATTTTTTCTATGTATTTTTAGTTGTCCAACTAATTTCTTTCTATTTTTAGTAGAGACGGGGTCTCACTCTTGCTCAGACTGGTTTTGAACTCCTGACCTTGAGCGATCCTCCCGCCTCGGCCTCCCAGAGTGCTAGGATTACAGGCGTGAACCACCACGCCCGGCCAGGATGCTAGTTTTAAAAATATAGATTAAAGTCTGAATAGCTATAACTTTAACCAGTGATATAAACAGAACATGAATATGCCCATATACTGCTATTTTTTTCAGTAACAGATCTGTAAGATCCTTGGAATTAAAATCCTAGACTCAAACCCTGCAGGAAATAAAAAATCTGGAAAGTGTCAGGCTCCAAAGAGACTACAGCAGAAAAAAATTTGTTTTTAGGAATTCTAGCTGTTTAAACCTTTGCAGACTGAATAACAGCTGCCAATTACTTCCTCTTTGCTATACTCTGTGATAGCTATAGAGGCAAATAACCCAAAGGTGTCAGATCATTTCATTTCTAGACATATTTCACACAAGCTTTGCAAACAGTTGGTGCATAACAATCAGAGCTAACTGCAAAGTTAATTTTCTGGCTCCTCTAGAGCGGTAAAGACACTCAGCTGGGCAGGGCATTCTTGTTCTCACCTCCCACAGGCCTCTGCCAGCCTTAATTATTTATTTATATCTTTTTTTAAACAGAGTACCTGACACTGGGGAGTGGAACAGGATTAAACCAGTATGAGCTGCTCTTTTCCATCTCAGCAACCCTCACATAGAAGCATCTGGGAACACAGCATCCCAAGCTGCATTACAGTTGGTAAATACCAGACGTTTCCAGTGTTTTTCAGGAACAGAGTGTATCACATGCAGCTCGTGAATCTATACAACTTAATTATTCACCTGGACTGTACGCCAACTAGGTCTATCCCTGTGCCAGCCAGAAGACTGACTTTATCAAAGAGAGGATAAAGGAGATCTCCAAAGGCTGGGTGGCATAATGGAAAGAGGAGAGACACTTAGCCTCTCTGCCTCTGACATGACCACTAATCTGGGAGACACCTTGGGCAAGTCACTTCACCTCTCTAAGCTTCAGTTTTCCAGCTATAAAATGAGGATGGTTAAACTACACTGTTCCCAAGGTGTTGTCCGGTTTGAAAATTCTGATTCTAGCTAGTCAACTTTTTATTCTGGAATAATTTTAGAAAATTATTTAGAACTTTAGAAAAGTTGCAAAGATAGTACAGAAAGTTCTAGCATGCCCTACACCCACCCTCCCTTAATGTGAACATCTTCCATAACAATGAAACATCGGTCAAATCCAAGAAACCAGTATTAGTAGACTGCTATTAATTAAACCCAGACTTTTCAGATTTCACTAGTTTTTCCACTAACATCTTTTTTCTGTTCCAGGTCCAATCCAAGATACCGCACTGCCTTTAGTCTTGTCTCCTTAGCCTCCGCTGCTCTGTGACAGTTCTAAGTCTTTCCTAGTTTTTCATAACCTTGACTATATTATAGATTGTAACAGAGTTTGACTTTCTCAAATACTCGTAAGCCTGATGTCAAAGAGATAGGGAAAAATGAAATATGGACGATATAAAGGATTACAAACAAAACTAAACTGTGGAGGATCCAGGCCAACGCACGCAATTCTAAATGTACACTAATATCCGAAAGTGGTATCTGCAGGAGATCTGAGTTATGTGGTTTCCATCCCACTTGCGAGCCAACTACCAGACTCAGTACTGTCAAAGCATTCACAGTACAAAGCTGGATTTTCGCTATTCTCAGGCAAAGACCAACCGCATTTTCAACGTGGGCATCCACGTGAATACCACTAACAAACTTTAAGAAACAAAATGGCTGGTTTTGTAAGTTGGGAATCATCTCATTCCTATGGAATCATGCCAGAGATAACAAAGTCTCTTAAAGTCTAAAAAAATAAAAATAAAAATAAAAAAGACCGAAAACTTACCCAACGACTGAAAACAGGGCCATTATTTGAGTAATCTAAAGAAGCTGATTTCGTCTCCAGTATCCACCTATATGATGGGGGTGACAGTATTGCTGGGGTGGGGAGTGATTTCTATGTCTACAGAGGACTTTGAGATCTCTGGATTAAAGGCATCTCAGATACCCAGGGTACTAACAACGCCCTTCACTCTTCACTGACTACCTGTATGTTTAGCCTAATAAATATGTACCAAATGGATACCCTTCAGCAATCAAAAAGTTTAATAGTCTAAAAATACTAGCAATAGCAGGAAGGGAACACAGCTTCCTCCCTGCAGTGAAAGCTGTTACTTCAGTGGGAGAATCCTCACCTCAAACAATCCAGCCAGCCGTAGGGATTCCTTGAAGGAATGCCGATGCCAGCTCCATAAAATGCGCTTGAGTTCAGTGAGACTTTCCTGTACAGTATGAATGATGGGCTCAACTTTCCTGTTGTATGTTAAGCAGTAATACATCTCTGAGTAAGTATCTGGGGAGGTACTTTCATTTAGTCCTCCTTGAAGGCATTTTTATCTTGCAATAAAAGCTCAGTATCAATATGAAAAAAAAAAAGCCAATTCTGATTCATGAGAACCTATTTTCCTTAAAGTAGTTCGCTAAAAAATATGAAGTTTATCCATTCACCACCTGCAACTGTCTACATATATGTATTTTTCTGCTCCTATTTCCTGGTGATGAGCTATATATATTTATATACGTTTTTTTGAGACAGAGTCTCTCTCCATTGCCTTGGCTAGAGTGTCGTGGCATCAGCCTAGCTCACAGCAACCTCAAACTCCTGGGCTCAAGCGATCCTCCTGCCTCAGCCTCCTGAGTAGCTGGGACTACAGGCATGTGCCACCATGCCTGGCTAATTTTTTCTATATATTTTTAGTTGTCCAGCTAATTTCTTTCTATTTTTAGTAGAGACAGGGTCTTGCTCTTGCTCAGGTTGGTCTTGAACTCCTGAGCTCAAACGATCTGCCTGCCTCGGCCTCCCAGAGTGCTAGGATTACAGGCGTGAGCCACCACACCCAGCCAATATTTTTATTTATTTATCTTAAACTCAGTGGTAAGGAAAGATGCTTACATATTTTTTATAATCACTATTGCGTGTGTGGTTTGGCTTTGTTTCTAATGGGCAGGTGATCTGGTTAGGAAGACCCCACGGCCCCATTAGAGTTGGGCTGCTGCTTTTGGGAACTAACAACCCAGACTGCACTAGGAACATGTAATGCGGTCCTACAGCATTTTAGCAACCCCAAGAGCTGCCTTAAAAATCGTAACCAACCCACATCTTTAAAAAACAAGGAAGCTTTAAAGTGGTATATAAAGTATGTGGAGAAATTGAATTACTACAACAGGATCTATTTTCCTTTCTGGATGAGAAAATGTTAAGCTTTTAGACTTAGCATTTAGCTATAATGAACTAATTACGCTGTACAGTGACAGGAGGCACTGCTACTCCCACCAAGCCAGAGGCCACAGACCCACTGCCTACCGGAGCCAGGAGGGCGTGTGGATGAGTGAGGGCCAGCTGTGACACAACAGGGCGTGGTGGGGACTGGCCAGGCCAGCTCAGTCTAAAGGGCAGGGGCTCCTCAGATCCAGTGTTACCAGATCTTCCCGTGTTTCAACCGGATTTTCATGCAAAACCTCCCAAGTTTTAAACGTCAGCAACTTCAATCCATTGTGTGGGGCACTCAAAACATGGCTATAGGTAGAACATGGCCCACAAGCCACCAATATAAAGCAGTGGAAAGGAGGAATCCAGCCCTGTTTTGCTTCTCTTCCACTCCTTATCTGAAGGCCTTTAGGAGGTTTTCATGCTAGAACTGGAAGAGTCAGGCACACATGTTTGAAATGAAACACCAAAAGAACTTCAAGGGAAATCTTAAAGGATGAAAATAGTAACTCAACGAGAGTCAATTCAATGTTATTAAGAGATGACCAAAACTTCTTGGGCATCGGAACCAAGTTTCTTTAATTCCTATATATTCCTGCAGCAATTTAGAGTTTTAGAACTAATTTGCATATTCATTTTTCAGATCATAACATGGAGGCACCAGCAGCCCAATGACTTGCCCAAGGTTCTGCTGCTAGTCAGCAGCAGAGTGAAAGAAAACACAGTGTCTGAATTTTAGTGATTGTTCTTACACAGCATGGCTGTCCAAGGCAACCTATTTCATAGATACTTGCTATATATTTTGTTTCCCTCATTATATTTGACAACGTTCTAACATTATAATACCTTAGAACCAGAAAGGTCATTATAGACAATGTAATCTAGCAGCTCTCAACTTTTCTATGCTTCCATTTTGTTCACATGCCTGACACATTCCCAGAAGCATCGACATGCATGACACATTCCCAGCAGCACACATACAGAAGCATTTCCTGAACACAGCTATTCGTAATCAAGGTGGAGGGAGGGGCACAGCACTGTGGATGGTGGAAGGGACGTGTGTGTAGGCAGAATTGGCCCCTTGAAGAAATCTCCCAGCAACGCCCTGCCCCACCTACTCCCACCCCATCCCTGGGTGAAAAATTACTAGTACAGTCCTTCCCTCTTCCTTTTCCCTTGACAGATTAGGAAACTAGGGACAAGTCAGACAACTGACTTGCCCAGGTTCACAGAGCTCAAAGTGGCAAAGCCAAATCTAGAACTCAACCTCTAAAACTACAATACAAAGCAAGGAAGGGACTCTAATGTCTTCAAATATTCTCAAAGACATTATCACAGATTGCAGGGTTTTGGGGGTTGTTTACTGACTTTTCTGGGACACCAGACGCACAGTTTCTCTTACCTCCCATCCTTCCATTTCCAGTCCTCTCTTCCCATATATATCATAGATGGCCCTGGTTTGGGGGTCACTAAGCACTGCAAATTAAAAACCAAACATGTTTACAAAGTACAAAATTCACCTTTCAGTCCTTTCTGAAAACACTGACAGCAGCGTCATTAGGTAAGTCCGTCCCTTGTTCTCTCCGTCCAATCACAATCTTCTTAGAGACCCTCTTCATTTCCTGTGTGTCTTTACTGCTAATTGCTTTTCTGATCCAGCCTAGGATGTTTAAAGGTGTTTAAAGGTGGCTACGAAGAAGAAAGGTCAGATTGTCCCAGTGTCTAAGCTACTTTTAACTGTAAGGTACAGGTATAAGGTATACAAGGGTACACCAGGTAGGAAGCTTCACTGGCTCCTGTATCACTGAAGGACAGTTGAATTTATTAATAAAATAATTTGTTAAGTTCCCGCCACAGTGTATAAAAGCACACTGGCTGGAAAAAGTTGATTGCAGTTTTAAAGAAGCTTAATGTAAAACTAGGGACAGGATCTGATACTAGAAAGGTATAATTTATTATTTACTCTACAGAGTTTTATTAATTCAAAAGACAATCTACATTTTTTTTGTACACCTCTCCTCTTTTTTTTTTTTGAGACAGAGTCTCACTCTTTTGCCCGGGCTAGAGTGAGTGCCGTGGCGTCAGCCTAGCTCACAGCAACCTCAAACTCCTGGGCTCAAGCAATCCTTCTGCCTCAGCCTCCCGAGTAGCTGGGACTACAGTCATGCGCCACCATGCCCGGCTAATTTTTTCTATATATTTTTAGTTGCCCGATTAATTTCTTTCTATTTTTAGTAGAGACGGGGTCTCACTCTTGCTCAGGCTGGTCTTGAACTCCTGAGCTCAAACAATCCGCCTGCCTCGGCCTCCCAGAGTGCTAGGAGTACAGGCGTGAGCCACCGCGCCCGGCCCGCCTCTCCTCTTTATTTGTAAATCATTTTTTTTCTTATTTCTTTCCTTTTAGAGATGGGGTCTTGCTATGTTGCCCAGGCTACACTCAAACTCCTGGCCTCAAGTGATCCTCCTGCCTCAGCCTCCCAAGTAGCTGGGATTATAGGCATAGGCCACCATGCCCAGCTATATGTAAATCATTTGAAAAGACAAACACCTCTCAAAATGTTGTCAACCACGTCACAGAAAGTACACCAGAAAAAGATTTCTCAGTAAGGGTGAGAGCTATTCAAAGGACACCCAAATTGCACTTGAACATCACCAGTGAGGCCGAGGGTCATTATCTTCCTCCTCTACTCTACCAATTTCTGTCAAGACCTTTGCATCTCTCCTCCCCTGAGAGTTCCCACACATTTTTAGGCCTAATTAAAAAACGATATAAATGATTCCATCCATGTTCAAATCTAATGGGGAAGAAAGAAATGCTGACCACTGGAAAAACGTGGGAGCCAGACTTCTGGAGTTAATCTCTAGGATTTAATAAAGGATTATTATTCACTATTTTACTTTAGTCTCCTTTTAGGCTAAACTCAAGGAGGCTGGGTCTGCTGTTGTAGCATTTTCACAAACACTGGCAGGGTTTTTCTGTTAACTCCCCAAATCTCCAAAATAATACAAGCAAGCTATGTGGATAATTTAGACAACGGGAAAATTAATGCAGCTGTTTAGTCGACAGAATACAATAAAAGGAACAGGCTTTTGGTGACGACACCATACAATTGGTTCAAAGAGAGTTAAACTTGGTAACAACTGAACACCGACTGCACACATTTATCAGGCTCTGCAGCCTGATTTTTACTGGTCATTAAAATCTGACTTTTTGATAAAACCATAAAGTGAAATACACTATAAGCTATTATGTCTACAGTGAGACATCTCTATGATTTTGTAAAGAAACACATTATTATCTAATTTTTGGTCTGTCTAAAGAGCAAATCAAATGGTTCTGGAATAAATAGCTTATTTTACTTTATACATCCTAAGAATGATTTACTTCTAATTTTAATTTTTTAATTACAGAAAATTTACCATTTTAACGATTTTAAAGTATATAATTCAATAGCATTTAAATACATTTACAATGTTGTATAATCATCATCACTGTCTATTTCCAGAACTTTTCATCATCTCAAACAGAAATTTGGAACTCATTAGCAATTTAGTATCTCATAAACAAATATATCACAAAATTTTCTTTATGAGACATATATATATATAAGTGTAAAAATGTAAATTGCTTTGTTCTGTTTCCCACTAGCCTTCTAAACATTTTCTTTCTTTTGTTAGAACCTTTGTTTAACTGAATGCTACAGAACCAATAAAATCACTTTCAGATGGAAAAAAAGTCCTTGTATCTCCTCACAAAAAAGAGAAGAAAGCTTGCCTATAACGATCAGCCTTTTACCTCTAAGAGCTCCCTTTAGAAGAAAACTGGTAAACGGTGTAAAGCTCCAGTATTCCCCTGCAGCTGAGACTCTAGTCTATCACTTTGCCTGGACTCTCGTTTTCTATTTACTAGACACATATTGATTTCCAAAGCAAAATACTACTCTTCAAAGGACGCTGTCAGTAAAAAGTACTCAACTAACCACCTCTTTTATACACCTCTAAGGACTCTCTTCTTCTATCCTCTACAAATCAAGTCTCTTAAAAATCGAATATCTGCTACCAGGATGTTTCCATGGAGCCAAGCCCTGCACTGACCTTCATAAGCCTGGTGGACAAGGTTAAACAGTCGTTCCGCTTGTGATTTGAGCTCTGGGTCTCTGTGCTTGTCCGGATGGTAAAGCATACACAGCCTCCGGTAGGCAGCTTTTAGCTCTTCAGAAGAGGCCTAAAGAAAGAAAAATTCAATTAGAGAACAATCAATGCTACTTAAACATTATCATTATCAGAATCAGCCTTGAAATGGGACCCCATCAGCCACATTCCAACATGCCTGTGCTCCACACACAGGATATAATGAAGTTATGCCTTATTACCTCAGTAAGGCTTCTTTTTTTCGCAGTTTTAAAGTGATCAATTACGTACATCGATAGTGACTGTGTTTTGCTGGGAAATGCTATCAGATGGAGCGAAAGCTTGTGTCTCTAGATTGGCTCAGTGTGCTCTGAGCTGAAACTAAAATGTCACAGAGACCTGCTAACTCTTTAACCTAAGTTATTTGAAGCAAATCATGCCAAGGCCCTCTCACCAGAAAATAGGTTCAGGAAGAGAAAAGCTACACATACCGTTAGGCAGAAATGACATTCATTTAATGACTTAATGAATATGAATACTTGAAAATCCAAGACCAATAAAATTGTAAGGCCAACATACAACTCTTATTCAACAAGGCAGCATATAAAGTGGCAAAAATGCTTCACTAACCTATAGTAACCAACCCTCCCCGCAACCCCCAACACTAAAAGCCCCTTCCCAACACATAAACTCTCCAATTCTCCTAAGTAGCCAAATTGAAGGGGAAAAACACACCATACTAACAGCACAGATGACACAAAGAGCAGAATGAGCTGCAGGTGTGTTTCAATCACACAGAAAAGAGGGAGGAGGAGCAATGGTAAAAACCTACATTCTCCTTGGCCTGCCTTATGGCCACCAAGAAGTTCTTGGAAACAAAGGCCCTCAGAGGCCCTAGGAACAGTGTGTGGCTGGCCCCTCAGAGTGGTTTTGGGAAGTATGTTTGAGTTTAGAGACCATTTTGGTCGGTCAGAGGTGATGTTGAATGGGTAGCTCTATCCAAATGGTATGTTAAATAAAAAACACTTTATTTTGGGAGGTAACCCCACCATTTTGACAGCTGAGGTACATTTCTGGGTCACTGACAACATGTCAGAGGAGCAGAAGAATGGGCCGAAGTCCCCACAGAGGATGCTAAGGATTGACGGTGCTCCAGGATCAGCTCCTGGAACACGGATCCTCAAGGAAA
This sequence comes from Indri indri, assembly GCA_004363605.1. Classification (NCBI taxonomy): domain Eukaryota; kingdom Metazoa; phylum Chordata; class Mammalia; order Primates; family Indriidae; genus Indri; species Indri indri. The sequence continues at coordinate 793 of RJWJ010029699.1, read as the reverse complement.
GAGGTCACAGAAACAATAATTAGTCCAGGGACCAAGATAACCAAGGAAAGCGTTACTCTGTATTTCTCTATAATCTCCACAATTTTTCAGTATCTTTCAATTCCAGGACTAATGGGTTTTTTTTCACCAAGAAAAAAGGTAAAACCTTACTAATAATTTTTGGCATGAAATTTAAATATTTTCTACAGGATTAAGTTATTCAGATGCTAGAAAACCAGGAAATCTGTGCAAGTTTACCAGAAGCTCTGGGATAATAGTAAATGTGACTGGAAGGACAGGCAGAGGAGAATGGCCTGTGGTCACATTGGGGGGGGGTATGCACCCTCAGGTCCTGCTTCTCACCTCTCTCCACGCCAGCCCCAGACTCCAAGAGCCTCCCAGCTCTAAGCTGATACGATGCTGTTATTCAGAAAAGAAACAGCAGACCCAAGCCCCTCAGCCATCCTTTAAACCAGGCCACACAGAGCTTCCTGCATGTTTGGACAGAGGCACCTCTGCTTGAACTGCTTTTTAAATCAGGAGCTCCTGGAAGGTTTCCATTAACTGCTCCATCAGGAAAGGGTCACGGATCTTGCTGACTGTGCGTCCCCTTTGCCTCCAAGAATTAGGTAGACTTCTGCCCCACTCAGCTGCTAATCTCTTGCTTCCACCTTCTCTTCGATGAGGCTTTTGGGAATTGCACTATTGAACAACTGACTGCCTTCTTCCCTTCTCTCCGTGTGGGCATACATGTGGTTCACTCTGTGGTCCCACACCACCCTTCCATTTTGGTGGTTAAGAATGCAGGTTTTGG
>RJWJ010029698.1:0-20409 GCA_004363605.1 Indri indri | reverse complement strand
TCACTCTCTTGCCTGGGGCGAGTGCCGTGGTGTCAGCCTAGCTCACAGCAACCTCAAATTCCTGGGCTCAAGCAATCCTACTGTCTCAGCCTCCTGAGTAGCTGGGACTACAGGCATGTGCCACCATGCCCAACTAATTTTTTCTATATATTTTTAGTTGTCCAATTAATTTCTTTCTATTTTTGGTAGAGACAGGGTCTCGCTCTTGCTCAGGCTGGTCTCGAACTCCTGAGCTCAGAACGATCTGCCCACCTCAGCCTCCCACAGTGCTAGGATTACAGGCGTGAGCCACTGCACCCGGCCCTGGGGTCTTCTTCATAAATTCTTTCCCTAGGCCAATGTCTATTAGGGTTTTTCCAATATTTTCTTCTAGAATTCTTATAGTTTCATGCCTTAGGTTTAAGTCTGTTATCCACCATGAGTTGATTTTTATGAGAGGTCAGAGGTGCAGATCCTGTTTCAGTCTTCTACATGTGGCTATCCAATTTTCCCAGCACCATTTATTGAATAAGGATTCTTTGTATCACCACTTCTATTCAACGTAGTGCTGGAAGTCCTAGCCAGAGCAATCAGACAAGAGAAGGAAATCAAGGGCATCCAAACGGAGAAAGAAGAGGTCAGACTATCACTCTTTGGTGACGATATGATCTTGTATCTAGAAAACCCCAAAGATTCTGCCATGAGACTACTGAAATTGATGAACAAATTCAGCAAAGTCTCAGGTTACAAAATCAATGTACAGAAATCTGTAGCATTCCTATATGCCAACAACAGTCAAACTGAGAACCAAATCAAAGACTCAATACCCTTCACAATAGCAACAAAGAAAGTAAAATACCTGGGAATATATTTAACTAAGGAGGTAAAAGACCTCTACCGGGAGAACTACGAAACACTGAGGGAGGAAATAGCAGAAGATGTAAACAGGTGGAAAACCATACCGTGCTGATGGGTCAGCAGAATCACCATTGTTAAAATGTCTGTATTACCCAAAGAGATCTACAGATTCAATGCAATCCCTATTAAAATACCAACATCATTTTTCACAGATGTAGAAAAAAATAATTCTACACTTCTTATGGAATCAGAGAAGACCCTGTATAGCAAAAGCAATCTTAAGCAAAAAGAAAAAGTTAATAGACTTCAAGTGACACTACAAGGCTATAGTAACTAAAACAGCATGATACTGGCACAAGAACAGAGACATAGACCAATGGAACAGAACTGCAAACCCGGATATAAAACCATCCTCATATAGCCATCTAATCTTTGACAAAGCAAACAAAAACATACACTGAGGAACTTTTAAGTTTTTAATTGAAGAACACAGTTTCCCTTATAGCCCTCATTCTTAATTTAAAACCCTCTTATATTAATATGACTGATTTTGGAATTATTTCATAAAATGCTTCTCAATTTCTTAAATAGAAGCAGGAATATGTCTTAGTCTGTTCTGGCTACTGAATCAAAATACCATAGACTGGGTAGCTTATAAACAATCTAAATTTATTTTTCACAGTTCTGGAGGTTGGGAAGTTCAAGATTAGGGTGCCAACATGGTTGGGTTCTGGTGAGGGCCCTCTTCCAGGTTGCAGACTGCCAATTTCTCACTGTGTCCTCACATGGCTGAAGGGGCCAGGAATCTCTCTGAGGCCTTTTTTATGAGGGCACTAATCCCATTCATTTAGGACTCCATCCTAGTGACTTAATCACCTCCCGAAGGTCCACCTCCTAAAACCATCACCTTGGTGGTTAGGGTTTCAACATGCAAATTTTGGGGTAACACAAACATTCATACCATAGCAGGAAAAAGAAAGGAAAATGCAGCAGAGAACATCTACCATAAGGAGCACCATGGCTTCTGGTATTTAATGTCATAGATCACAGAACACAGGAGTCAAGAGGCAGACTAGAAAGAGAAGACCCAGGCCAGTGGAGACTCCTTGTGTCCCTGCTGCCCTGCTGACCTCATCACTTAGCGCTGTCTTTATCTTCCTGGTGATATTTTTCATTTATCTTTTTAGTAAACATTTTAGATATGAGGGAAGTGGGGAGCTTATCATTATCCAGTCTAATCAGACAATATTTTCACCTTTAAGCCATATTCAGAATCTCACTATCCTGTTTTCTCAGAATCATGTGAGATTATTTTTGTGTCTGTGAATAAACTGTACAGCATTTTCTTATGAAAAACTTCATTCTGCATCTTGGCATGGCTTCTCCAGTTGAATAGGAACCATCTTTCCAAAGCCCTGGGTAAGGACTTTCTCAACCTGTCTTCTAACATCATGGGACCTTGTACTCTTTGCTTTCATGTCTTATCTTTGAAAACTATCTCTCAAACCTTTTCTACGTTATCTTCATTTTTATTTGTACTAGCACACAGGGGTCAAAGAAATATGAGCCCCATTGAAAACTCTTTTTGTTTGGAAGCCAGCCCCATCTGTAAAGATCTTAATGATGCTTTTGTCTTTTCATGCCATTGAAGTTGCATATTAATACAACCCAGGTGAATCCTAGTTGGCCCAGGTTTCACACTCAGAGATTTTGATTGATTTGGTCTAGGATGGGACCAGGACACCATCTGTATTTTTCTTAATGCTCCCTTACCTGGTTCTGAGCTGGGTTTGAGGATCTTTGAATTCATTTGTCTCCCAGGCATCCTTGGGGTTCAAGAAAAGTGGTTAATTGAAGAACACAAAGAGGGCGATGTCTAGAGCTGAGCTGAACAAAGATTATGGCAAAGAGACAAATCTGAGTAAATGTGCATATCCAGGCACAATTAACTCTTACCGGTTGATTACGAGGTAGCATCTCTGCTTAAGTTTCTACAGCAGTAAAATACTGGCACCATCTCAAGATGCCAGGAAAAATTAATGAATATTAACATTTATTAGAAGATTAAAGTATAATACATATGTCAATTAACATTAATCCTTGAAAATATTTATGGAGTTAAATTGTCTATAACTAATTGAAGATTGCAGTTAACAGAGGATATGGGTTTCCTCTGAGTTATATGAAATAAAATATAAATCTTTTATATAACTCTATTTCCTACAGAAAGGATTGTTACTTGTCAGTGGGATTTTTTTAAGTTTTATTTTATTTTCTTGGATCTCATTACTTTTCCATAAATCTTATAAGCAGAATTACAATGAGGTGAGTCATAGTCTTAACACTTTTTTGAAGCTTCTTCTGCCAAAGCAGCTTGGAATATACAGTATTTTCAAAAGCTATGTTTGGGAACATGGGAAGGGAAGGGAATGGAAGGAAGGGCAGGATGCAAGGAGGGAAGGAGAGAGGAAGGAAGGAAAGAAGGAAGGGAAGGAGGGAGGGAGAGAACAAAACATTTTACTTTAGATTGCATGTTTTTAAAACTTAATGGCATTTCATGGCATCTCATTGATATGTTTTAGACAACCTTGAGGTGCAAATGAGTTTGGGTTTCAAATGTTCATTTATGAGCCAGTTATTTGGAACTGGAAACATGTTTGCCCACAAAAGTTTTGTTATATAAGTGGTAATTCATTTTCGAGCCTAGCTCGTAAACTGTCCTCATTCTGTTTGCAGCTGAATGATTGTGCATTTATAATGATAAATAGTAGACTATACAGTTGAAAATGTGTAGTCTAAAAATCATAAAAGCAATAAAATCAATTGTTGAATTGCTTAAAACTTTTAACTTGAATGTTGGTGCTGGAGGGAAAGCAGATTTAATTTGAGGAGTCTGAGGGTGTTCAAGATCTCTAGTGTTCGTATTTGGGAGCATCAGGCAGAGGAGCTGCAACCATGCTCTTTTGAGAGTCTCTACAGCCATTCGTATGCTGCAAGCTGATCACTAAAAAGCGGCACCCTTAGACCATATTAGTAAGTCCTCAATAAAAATGCCTTCTTTCCTTCCTACAGCTAATATCGATGGAGCACATACTGTGTGCTAGGTGCTCCTTACCATTTAAGCTAGCAGGTAAAACAGAAAGAACTCCTCCTATGGAGTTTATAATCTACTGGAAGAGACAAAGAATTGAATAATGGCACAAGTAGATGACCTATGATTCATCCATTTTTATGCAAAATTGTATGAACATTGAAGTCCATACATTCGTACAAGGAATAATGATGACATGTATAGAATGCATCTGGGGAAGGGGGTTGTAAAATCTCTGTTGAATACCTGCTATAGGCCAGGCACTTACATAAACCATGCCATTTAATCCCTAAGTAACCCTGAGGGGTAGGGGCCATCGCCATTGCACAGATGAGAAGCTGAGACTCCAACCGAGAGCCTAGGTTCAAACCAAGTCTGTCCAACTCCAGGCACTTCCTGCCAATCTAAGCTGCTTGTTTTGCAAGACCACTCTGAAGACATTTTCTATTATTTTACTACTCAATAACCTTTATATAAGTATCCCTGCAATAATCTCCTGCTAGAATTTAATAATGGAAGCCACGTTGTCTCTCCTGACGCTGGTGGGCTCCTTTCTGTTAACGAAGGCTCCTTCCACTTCCCTGACATGGCTGGTGCTCTCGTGCCATAGCCAGCCCACCAGCAGCCTCCAGGACAGTTGGTGGCCCTTCTTGTCTAACATGTATTTTTGTCTGATTCTTCACTTTGTCTTGATTTTCACTACCCTGAGCTTTTTATTGCAGGCTGCCTTGTCCTTATGAGAAGTGGTGAGAATATACATCACACAAATAGAAAAGAAATAGGACTTTGGAGTATAAATTCCATGAGGCTCTCTTTTTGTATCTTCCACATAGCTGAGAACAGGGCTTTGTGCTTAGGAGTGAGCAGTAACTATTGACTGTGAACTGACCATAGCAATTCTGAAGGACAGTTCTGCTTATTTGAAGGATGACCGTAAGTCGATGGCTCTGGCTTCATCTGTTAACTTTGCCGTAAGACTGTGCTTTCCTTTTCTTTCATAGAGATTTGTCTCTTGCATTTTCTTCTGTTTATCACTCATAAGTAAAATATAAAGGATGATAATGGCAGCTAACATGAATCACATTCCTCCCTCTTGCTGTGCTCAATTCTCACTGCCTTATTATCATCCCCATTTCGCAGAAGGACAAACTGAGTGTTAGAGAATTTAAATGGTTTGGGGGGCAAGTGAGGAAGTCAATTTTCTCCTGCAGAGAGAAAACGCAGCAAGAGGTGGAAGAAAGAAGTAGGGAAAGAAAAAGAATATATACTTGAGTATATATGAGAGCAATAAATTGCTTCAGGTATGACCAGTAAAATGCAGGAGAGGCTGAGAAAAGTCACAAATGATTTATGGAGGAAATTATTCTTCCTGTTCTGTTGACCAAGAGGAGGGAAACATGTGCCATCTGCTATTTTTATAGATGAGACGTTCTCTTGTCAGGTGATCATGACTTGAGGGAGAGAGGAGCTGACTAATAAATTTCTTTAAGCCACATATTTATTTGGATGATTTCAAGTTGTGTAGTTATAAAGGTCTTCTCTATCCTTCTGGGCTGGCCCTTTTTGGGGGGCCCAGAGTGCAGGATCCCTAGAGAACCTGAATGTGTGCTTGATCCCACCACCTGTCAGCACACAGCTCCCAGCAGGTTCCTGTCCCTGGAAGCAGCACCCCAAGGATCTTAGGGCACATCTACAGCTCTTCAGACCAGAACAACCAAGTAACAAGGACCTCTCTAGTCACACAGGAAAGAGCAAGAAAGCCCCATTGTGAGCAATGCTAGTGGGTGATCCCTAGGAATTGGGCCTCGCCCTAAAAATGAGGAGGAGTGGCTGGGCATGGTGGCTCAGGCCTGTAATCCTAGCACTTTGGGAGGCTGAGGCTGGAGGATCACTTGAGGCCAGGGGTTCAAGACCAGCCTGAGAAAGACCCCATCTCTGCAAAAAATAAAAGAAAATTAGCAGGGCATGATACCTGTAGTCTTGGCCACTGGGGAAGCTGAAGCAGGAGGACTGCTTGAGCCCAGGAGTTTGAGGTTGCAGTGAGCTATGGTGATGCCACTACACTTCATCCCAGGCAACGGAGTGAGACTCTGTCTCAAAAAAAAAAAGAAAAGCAAAGAAAATGAGGAGGAGTCGTAGTAAGAGATTAACCAATTCACAGAGATTGGTTCAACAGATACTTACTTAATACTCTTGTGCCTGGAATGTTCTGAGTACTGACTGTTCCTCTTGAGAAAGAACAGCCAATTGAGGGGAAAAACTTAAAGCTCCAAGGAAGGGTAGAGAAATGAAGAACTCTGGTGACCAGTTTCAGGGAGCCTAAATTGGAAGTTTAGAGTGGATATCAGGAGTCCCCAACCTTTGTGGCACCAGGGACTAGTTTCATGGAAGACAGTTGTTCCACGGACTGGGGATGGGGTGGTGAGGTGGGGTGGTGAGGTGTGGTGGCGGGGGAGTGCAGAGCTCAGATGGTGATGCGAGGCCCGTTTCCTAACAGACCATGGCCCAGGGGTTGGGGACCACAGGACACGATGATTTGGGGTTTCCATTTCATGCTGAGTCTAGGGAACTCAGAATAATTGGATGGATCTGGAAGTGGAGGGAGGGTGAGGTATTGCTGGAGGGGTGGTTAGAGAAATAAGCAGGGGTCCGTGTCCAGGAGAGACCTACATACCAAAGACTAGTTTAGGTTTTGTCTTTTAGGAAAGAAGAATGCTGGCAAAGTTTTGTGTGAGTGCAGTGATTCAGTTTACACACTGAAGAGATGGGAAAGAAAGGAAAGTTGACTCAATTTTATTCTGATAGCTTTGGGGAGTTGTTGAAGGATTTTAGGCAGGGGGAAAGATGGGGTCAGATGAGCATTTCAGAAGGCTGAGGGGGAGAATTGACAAGCGCAGCCTGGATTTAGTAAGGAAGAGAAGGCTGAGAATGGAGCCTCGGCTCATGGCCACGCTGACGGGGTGTGGGGGACCCAGCGCAGGGAAGCTGGGAAGGAGTCCTGACGGGTGGGAGGGTGTCCCAGGGAGAAGGCGGCCGGGACAGCCAAGGAGAGCAACTTCCAGAAGAAGGCAGGGCCAGCAGCGTCCTGGGCACCCAGAGGTCTGGCCAGACAAGGACAGCGGTGGGCACAGGTGCTCCCGGGTGCCAAAGGGGAGACTCCAGAAGAACAGAGGAGCTGCCCGAAAGGCAGAAAGCAGCTAAAAATCTCATCAGTGTGACTTGTTTTTTGAGGTGAAAGAAAATTGCTTCATCTTTCCCTTGAGCCAGAAGCGAGGGCAGATTGAGCAACAGTGTGCGAGGGGCAGATCATTTTCCCTCCCAGCTTTGCCTCCATGTGACCCTCCGCTTTCTCCCAGTGAAAGAGGTGCTGTTTCTGGCCTGTGCCCTTATTTAGCAGGGTCAGAACTTTCCCCAGCTGCGTGACAGTGGCCTTTGGTGCTCTTTCTACTGCTTAATGTACCGTCATCCAGAATAATTCTTTTCTATCTTGATCTGAATATTAATCTATAACTCAAAAGGAGAAATTATAGGAGAATTTGTAGAAAAATGGTAAAAAGCAGTTACTTGTTTTGTACATTTCTTGTGGGAGGAGAAATTTTAATCCTTCCCATTTGCCAACATATCAGAAGCAACAAAAACAAAAAACAAAACAAAATTTAAAAAGCCCATGATTTGATAAATTGGAAGGCTGGCTGTATGATTTAGATTATATGTCTTTCTTTAAAGTTTTCCAAAATCTTATTTAGATATTTAAGAGCCTTCAGAAATTTCCATGGACATGCCATTAGAGATAAGCTGTTTGTTTTTGTGAGGATTGAAAAAAGGAAATGTATTTTAGAAAACAGATGAAATTGGACTCAACTTGGTGGAATAGTTCTCTGAGCAGATGTCATTTAAAGGCATTGGACTGTGGACTCCAGGGGTTGACTGTTTCTCAAGGTAAATATGCATCTAGGAAGCCGGAGGGGCGTTGTCAGGGGTCGCTGTGAGTTGGCATAATGTGCTAAGCATGCCCGTGACATCTTTGGAGGTCTGAGCGTACAGATGAGACATAAATACTTCTCAGTTCTTTCTCATAATTTCTCTGATCTTCCTGGAATTTAAAAAAAAAGAAAAAAACTCTTCAGGAGCATAAAATGTTATTGAATTTGTAGCAGTCGTCATGGTTACCTGCATAGTTTCATTGCTTTATTAATGTGTAATTCCCTTTATTTCTGGAAATATCATTATAGTGAAACATAATAGTCCGCAGCCTCTTAGAAAGTTTCACCATGTGTCTCAGAGACTCTGACAATGACTGTGATGAATGTGTGTGTGGTTTCTGGGCCACCTGTCTGCTGTTGATCCAGTAACTAGGACATCATTGTTTAGGAAAAGACAACTTGAAGTTAATGACTCTGAGAATCCCTTAAAAGTGCAAATGTTTCCCTAAACAAAAGCACTTATTTTTTTTTTCTATAGGAAAATAATCCAAGGCTTGACTCTTTTTCTAATTAAAATAACTCATTTTCTATTTTTTTTTTTTCTTTTGAGACAAAGTCTTGCTCTGTTGCCCAGGCTAGAGTGCTATGGCATCAGCCTAGCTCACAGCAACCTCAAACTCCTGGGCTCAAGGAATCCTTCTGCCTCAGCCTCCCGAGTAGCTGGGACTATAGGCACGCGCCACCATGCCCAGCTAATTTTATATATATATGTATTTTTTTAGTTCATTTCTTTTAGTTCATTTCTTTCTATTTTTCAGTAGAGACGGGGTCTCGCTCTTGCTCAGGCTGGTCTTGAACTTCTGACCTTGAGCGATCCACCCACCTCGGCCTCCAAGAGTGCTAGGATTACAGGCATGAGCCACCGCGCCTGGCCAAAATAACTCATTTTCTTACATTAAAACTTTTTTTGAGTAGTTATTTTTACTTATTGAAGACACTTTGAAGTGTCCAGGACATTTTTTTTCTAATCAATTCTTTTAAAAATTATCTTTACTAAATTTGTTTCTTGTATTATAGAAGGGTTTTTGGGAGACCCTGTTAGTCGAGGTTTTGAGCAAGTTTTTCTAACTCCCACTACTCAAGCTGAAGCTAAATAAAATAGTTGATTAAATTATATTTCAGGCTAACTGCTGATGGCAGAGGCTGCTAGCTGAGGCCCACACTCATTTCTCTTCCTCCTGGGCTCTTGGCCGAAATACATTTCCCAAAATCCCTTGCAGTCAGGTCTGGCCATGAGAATCATGGGACGGTGGAATGTGAGGGGACATTACTTAATCGCTTGCAGTTCGAGCCCATAAATACCCACCCCCCTTAATCCTCCCGCCCCTTGTTTCCAGGCTGGTTGGTAACTCTGCCAGCCTGGAACCTCAGATAATTGGGTGGAACAGAGCCTCCTTGTAGGTTAGGAACGTCTGTTGTTACAGAAAGGAGACAACTCTGAGATGTGAGGGTTGTGTGTCACATTAGCTGGAGTTACCCTGATACATTGCTTGTCGACATTTCTTCCAAGTAGGCCATATAATCTATGGGAGAAGGTCTGTATTTTTCATCCACAAATATCTCCCACAGCTTCTATCACAGCCTTTAAAAATAAATTGGTTTTGTAAAACCCAGGGCTCCCTTATCAGTGTGCAGTGATTAAAAAAAAACAACTTGGCTGTTTTGGAAGAGTCCTGGAGACTTGAATGTCTATAGCAATAGTCGATATTTGGAAAATTATCAGACCCTTGTGACTTATGTGCATAGGGAACCAAAGGAAAGGGAATTAGCCTCTTCTGGATACTTCTACGTACCAAGAACTGTATTCAGTCCTCTAATATACACATCTGTAGTTAATCTTCTAGGAAGCTCTATCATTCCCATTTTGCAGATTTAAAAGTGACATATAGTTTAAATAATTTCTTCGTAGCTAGGGAGTAGCAAGGGAGGATTCAAACAAAAGTTTGCCTGAACCAAACCCAGCCAAGCTTTTTACTTTGTTGCTTTCCATGGATTAAACTCAGTCAAAGTCAGCTGATCACCATGCTCCAGGATAGAATGATGGCTGGTTATTGGAAATATATGCAAACAACATTTGATTATCTGTGATGTTGTGGACAGAAAATCTCATTCAACTGCTAGAAAATTATGAAACTGACATTGTTGAATTTTACCTTCTACCTTAAGTTATCAGAACAGCTGTTGTGACAGACACCAACATGACTAGTTTAAAACTGATGGTCTGGAGGTTGGCAAGCCAACTCTTCCTCACAAGGTCACCAAGGGCCCCAGGGTCTTTCATCTAGTTGCTTCTGGATCCTCTAGGGTTGTTCCTCACCTGCATGGCTGCAGATGGCATACCACACCACATCTGCCTTTAAGCCATTGGGAAGAGGGTATGAGAGAGGAGAGGGCACATTTCTTTCCAGTTAAGGGCATGACCCAAAGATTGCAGACATCACTTTTGCTCCCAAAAGTCACATGGTTGCATGGACATCTGAGTGCAAGTGAGTCCAGGAAATATCATCTTTAAGTGTCAATGCTTCTATTATTGTAGAAGAAGGGGACAAGAGAGATTTGTGGGACAACTAGCAGCCTTTACCACACCTTTCCTTTCACAATATTTGATAAACATGCTAATAAAAAAGATCCGAACAACAGTAGCAGAAAAGAGATGGAAATAAATCAAGGAAACTAAGCAATTCAGAAATTGAAGATCTCTTTTCTTCTTAACCTCTTCCAGTGCATATGCTAAAAGTATCAAGTGTTAGTTACTTGCATTAAATTGCTTTAAAATAAGCTATATAACTCTTAAATATATATTCTCCAAATAAAATGATTGCAGCAAATTGAGAACATTTGAACAAAGACTAGATATTAAATCATATTAAGTGATTAGAATTAATTTTATTAGGTTTGACATATGATTAAATTATAAAACAAAACCTCATCTGGTAGAGATATTTACTGAGGTATATGTAAGTGAAATGATATGATGTCTGGATTTGCTTTAAAATACTCCAGGAAAAAATGGGAAGGGGGATGATGAATAGAAGAAATTAAATTGGAAAAATCTTGTTAGTTGTTGAAGCTGGATAGCGGGTTCATGGGACTTTATTATGCTATTCTTCCTACTTTTATGTATATTTGAAATATTCCATAATAAGAAGTTAAATAAATACTTGTTCCAAGAAACAAAAAATAATTTTTGGCTGTGTCTTGATATTCATATGAGCTCATTTCTGTACTCCAGTTAAATGCTTTCTTAAGTTTCCAGTGTGTCATTTATTCTGTATTCATATACCCAGCAAACTCATTTTCATCTAAAGAATTCATTAGCAGTTTGCTTTTGAGTTAATTAAACAAAACTTTGGTGAGTGGCCTCTGCATCTAATGAGGTAAGAGATATAAAAATGAGTGAGATGAGGCCCCTCTCAGCAAGTTCAAACTCTAATCAGGCAGATAAGACAGTCTCTTGAGTAAATTTGATTTAAGAGAAATATACAAGAAGGCTTAAATGTTAGGAGATCGTATCAAATTGGAAGGATCAGGAAAAGTTTCCTGGATCGGATATAATGAGCTTTAAAGGAAGGGTAGGCTTTTGGCCGATGGAAGTGGTGGGGAGAGTGTTCAGGCCAGGGGACCACCAAGAGAAAGGCTCCAAGCCAGAGAACATGAAATGGTTTCCTGGTGACAGGATCAGGCCATGTGGTTTTGAGTGTGAGTATCTGGTTGTCCCATTAAAGGAAATCAGGAAGAAAAGAGCAACAGACTCAGAAAACTGATACTTTTTATAGGGATATGTAGTTTTGAGACACTGGTGAGATTCAAGATGAGATGTTCACCTCAAAATATGTGTTGGAGCACAGAGAGAGGTTAGTGTGGGTAGTCACCTACTGAAGTTGATAGTTGAAGCTGTAGGTAGGTGACAGGTTTACTACTGAAGACAATAGGGGAAAGGTTTTTTTAAAGTCAGTTTTACTGGAGGATGGGAATTATGGTAACATCATTATAAAAATGACAATGATTTCGGTTGACATTAAAGATACTATAAATCATTGATGTAACAACATCAATTCTTCCCCTCCTCCCTTATGAATTCTCAGGGCTCCCTTATCCTTACAGAGCCCATTTATCTCTACTTTATCTCTCCTTTCTCCTTCAGCCCAAGCCCCTCCAAAGAGTAGTCAACTCAGAATGTTTCCATTGCCTGACTTCCATTCACCCCCTGACCCACTCTGAGTCAGAATTCTGCTTCACCGCTCCACTGAAACTACTGGAGTCATCACCACTGCCATATTGACCAATTGCATGGACTCTTTTTATTTCTCACTTCCCTTGACTCTCTGAGCAGTGTTTCACCTACCAGGCAACTCCCTCTTCCTTGGAACTCTCTCTTCCTGGCCTCTGTTTTGTTTTTTTTTTGTTTTTTTTTCCTAGCTGCTGCTTCTCCATTTTCTTTGCAGGCCCCTTGTCTACTGAACACTTAACATGTTGTGGTATCTCGGAACCAACGCTGGACTCTCCTCTCTTCCTGCAGTCTCTCCTGGAGGGGTTTCTTCCTACTTCATGGTTTCGCCTAACAAAAGTCAACAAAGCTCCCACATTTATATCTCATTTGGGTTTCAGGTATACCTGATATCTTCCATGGATTTCTCACAGACATTTGATATGTAACACATCTAAAACTAAAATTTGGTCTGCCATGTCCTTCCCAAACCTGTTCTCCATCTCAGTCAATTTTAATCCCCACTGTCTACCTTGCTGCTTAAGCCAGTAAAGTGAATCATTTAGTTTGCAAAGGGAGCCATGGACAACTCTACTAGTAAACCCAAGCAAACTTTATTATGAAATATTCTTTGGTCTCCAGACTGTTCCCTAAAGTAGCTGAAGTTTGTAGGCCTTAAAAATAAATCTTTTTGCTATAACTTCATCGCACCATAACAGTTTGGCTTAAGCACCAGTGCTAGCTTCAAATTTATATTTGTGGTTGGCTTTAAGCTATATATTGTTAAAGAATTTTGTGGGCTACTTATACCAGGCTGCCAGCTCTCTGAGCCTGACCACACTTAGTTGCAATTAGGACTAGCCCAAGCCGGCCCCATACGTAGAAGTTACCTCACACACCATCTGAGAGATGCAGGTGCTGCTCTCCTATTAGCCAGATTAGAAATTCACAGGTGTGGTCATCGCCACCACACTTAACTCTGACCAGAGAAGTGAGAAAATGGTAGCCCTTAATTTTCCTCTTTGTCAAGGAACTGGGGATCCTTTCCTTTCTATCCCATTAGATCTTGAGAGGATGGAACTAAAGGAGGCTTGCATTTTATCCATGCCATATGAGTCTGTGTTCTCTGGAAAGGCACAACGATTTGACAGAAAGAGAACCTGCTTCTAGTTCCACCTTCAGAACTAGCAAGTCAGTTGTACATTTGATTAAAGGAGTCATCCTTACCATTTTTTGGTACCTTCCCCCACATCAAATGCATCATAACAATAACTAACACTGCTTGAATGTTTACTTTGTGCCAGACACCCTCCTAAGTGCTCTACATGTATGAACTCATCTAATCCTAACTACCTATGAGTTAATTGTTGTTATTATTACTACTTAATAGATAAAGAAACTGAAGCATAGGAAGTTAGTAAATGGCTCAAACAGAGCCACCTAATGCAAAGCCAGAATTTAAATCCAGGCTGTTGGACTCCACTCTTAACCACCCTGTTATACCATGTTGCATAGAAACTACCTCTGAATTTCATTTTCCTCTCATTCCTATGTGCCGTTGATGTAAGATGTACCATCAATTTAATTTAATAACAGTTTTCAGGAATGAGCACTACCAAATCAAGTGTAGTTATAGTGGGACTGTCTTTTAAAATCTTAACCAATGTTTTTTTCCTTCTCGGCAATTCCTTTTTACCTCATTTCCCTGAGGCTAAAGCCTTAGGGACAGGCTAATTGCAGAAAACAGGCAAATTCTTGGCTATTGACTTCTAAAATTGGGCCCTGCAACTCATAAAGGATAGTCAGGAGCCAGGGTTGATTTTTTGTTTTGTTTTGTTTTAACTATAAGACAGGAATTTTTTTAAAAAGATAAACAAAAATATTTCTGCAAGGTTTGCTTTGCATATCAAAAGTCAAAGCCTGACAATTTTCACATCAACAGCACAGTTGGAGAGGACAAGGGATGATGTCAGAGAAGCTTCGTGTCCCAAAGGAGACAATGTTTCAGCTGCTTGGCAGGAGGATAATCGGCAGTTTAGAGGCTGAAGGACCCTGAGAAAGCACTCCATGCCCTGGTACTCCCGGAGTTGGGAGATCATGGAAACTCCAGAAGTGTTTGGGGAAATCCCAGAGTACAGGGGATTTGGGCTTGATTTCCAGAGCATTACCCCCCAGAAGACAAAGCAAGCAGCACAACAGTAGAGTGGAAAAGCAGCAATGACTAGTGGAGATGTCTCAGCAACATGGAAGACATCTTAAAATTCAGGTCCCCAGCAGCTGCCCTAAGAGGGGTCAGAAGGGCTTTGGTGACCTGTGAAGGGGACTCCATCAGCAGATTTGATGTGGATTCTCTCTGCCAGAGGTTATAGAAACAGAAACAATGTCAGCAGCAAAAGCAGTGTGGGTAGAAGTCCCCAAGAAAGATGAGCAGGTAATGGACCAGATGTTTCTTCCATCATGCCCTGATACATGTGGGCCTTCTTAGAATTTAGATACTATACCAGGAAAAAAAAGAAGAAAAGGTAGAACCCTAATTTGGCTATGTGTAAGTTCTCAATTTGTTTGTGAAGTAACAAGATTGAGTTTCCTAGAAGTGGCTGTAGTTTTAGTAGCTAAGTTACTCAAGGTCACATGCGTAGAGAGTACTGCAGCCAGGATTCCAGCCCAGGCAGTCTGATTTCACAGTCCATACTCTAAACCACCATGCTGTATTGTACTGTTCTATACTCTACTATCTCCATGTTTCCCACAGCCAAATGGCATGGTGGCTCAAGACCTAAATTGAATTATATCTACAAATATAAAAAGTAATTATGACATTCATCTTTTGACTTTTCACATCAATTTTAAGATGCATACAAATTTCAGTAATATTAAAATGTCTTAGACTGGAGGAGGTATAAGATATATTCTATTCTCCCCATCTCTACTGCCAACACCTAATCTATGTCTTACCTAGACTATTGCAAGTGCGTCTAAATTGGAGAGTTTAGGCTTTTTCTGTATACTTAGGAGCAAGAGAACTAGGACCAATGGATGAAAACTTTAAAGAGGCAGAATTCTGTGCACAATCAGAGAGAACTCCCTCACGGTCTCAGATATCTGATGACAAATGAGCATTCTTGGGTGGCACCAAGTGTCTCGTCCCTTGAGATGTTACAGCACCGTTGAGACACCTACTACTAAGAAGGGACTTTATGAAGAGGAAATCAGTAGAAGACATATGGCTGGATGATATGGCCTTTCGGATCCCTTGCAACTTTGACATTCTGGCATTTTTAGAATGGAGATTGTGAAAGTCCGATTGACTTGTGTTTAAAGAGTGGGAAGTCAGAAAATGGAAGCAGTAGGCATAGACTAGTCTTTCGAAGATGGTTACCACTGAGGGAGGCGGTTTTATTGCATAGTATGGTAGGACTGAGGGAGGATTTTAATGCTGGGAAGAATTGAACAGATTTATAGAGATAAGGAAAGACAGTAAAAAAAAAAAAAAAGAAAGAAAAGAAAGAAAGAAAAAGAGAAAAAGGAAAAACTAGAAGTTAGTGAGAGCTCTGTTCCAGTATCTGTTGTTGTATTAATATAACATACTACCCCAAAATGTAGTGGCTTTAGCCAACAATCATTTTATTACAATTCAGCATTGTATAGGCCTGGAATTAAGGCACTGCTCAGCAAGGTGGTTCTTCTATTCCACATGTTATTGACAGATGTCACTCAGTGGTCTTCAACCAACATAGTCTTGTCCTTGGTGGGAATGGCTGGAAGGCTGTGTCTAGGTAGAACTGTTGACCAGAGCCCCACCTGTGGCCTCACCAGCCTCTCAGAGTAGCCTGACTACTTACTGGTAGCTCATAGCTCCCAGAGCAATATTCCAGGGGGTCCAGGAGAAACTGAAAGACTTCTGAAGGCTTATCCTCAGAAGCCCAGAGCATCACTTCCACTGCATCCTATTTGTCAATCAAGTCCCTACGGCCATCTCAGATTCAAAGAGAAGAACTAGATGCACCTCTCAGTGGGAGAAGTAGCAAAGAATTTATAACGATCTTTAATATTATTTAATACAATAGAGATAACAGGATCCTAAACAACTGGGGAGTCCAAATTGAGAGCAAAAGTAGAGGGATTATCCTTAGAATGCTGGAGAGACATGTCTGCCTTAGAGATAAGAACAAAGAAAAAGAAAAGGGGTGAAGATAGGAGTTTTGAGATGAAGGCAAGGGAAAGTGGAAGGAGTTATTTCCAGAGAGTTCAAGTAATCCAAGGCTGTCTAGCAGAAGGGAAGTTTCACATAATGAAAATTATGCTACCCACCATCCATATATTTTACCTCTGAGTTGTTTTCTCATTCTCGTACTATATTTTCACTGGTTTCACCAGGCATGTCTCACACAGACTTCTGTCTGAAGGTACTGTCTGCAAGCTTTTTGGCTCAGATGTTCAATGTTCTTTGTGTACTGAACACATGTATCACACCAAACTCTGATGTAGTCCATGGTGGGGCAGGTAAGTTGGCCTCCCTAGAAAATAAGCCCATCTTTGACTCATTCCCATTCTGTGCTTAAGGGAGAGAGCGTGCCAGCCTTGAACTGAGGCTGGAATAGCAAAACATGAAATCCGCTTTCTACAAATTATCCAGATAATCTCTTGCAATCCCCTTCTGGATGAAAAACAGAGCCACATGAGGGTGACAGTCTGGCAGGTAGTCAAAGCTGCAGTGGTCTTGGCTCCTGCTGTGCTCACAGAGCTGTTTGATTGGGTTGATTTATGCAGTTTTGCCTGTATGAATCCTTTTGATAAGTATCTTTAAAAGCTTGCTTATTAATTTTGAAGGAATGTTTCTCTTTGGCTTCGCATCTCATTCTTTTCACATTATATAGTCCAGTGGTAAATGATGGATGCATAAATATATTACCTTTCCTCAATCAGTGTTTTCTGCTGTTGATGTAAAGTGCACAAATTGGATTTGTTTCAGGATAACTAAATTTGGAATGTGACATTTTGCCAAGTCAAAATCTCACTTGCCCCTACAACACAGATGTGGATTTTGCAGTTGTTTTCTTTTTAAAATAGTATATGTCTGTGGTGCCATTGATTAATGTAATATTGCATTAATGTGCTATTACAACACCCCAGGGCATGCATGAGGTCTTTCAGCCAGGAGCAAAGAATTCCCCAAACTGAAGTTTTTAATAAAATACAGATTGCAGGGCAAAAAAAAAAAAAAAAGCCATCAACCATGAAAATTTATGGATAGCAGAAATGCTTGAGGAATCAACTTTTAATGGACTTGCCAATGGAAATACTGCGTAATTGTTGTATAATTTCATCCCCCCCAAATCATTAGAAATCATCTATAACTATTCATTTATTGAATCTGTGTTTTTAAATGACCAAAAAATCATGACTGTCTTGTTCCATGACCTCTCTTTTTCTTTTTAAGTTTCCACTTGCTCCGGTGCTCGTGTAGTCATATTGTCAAATCCAAAAGGTCAATGAAGGCTAACACAGCCACATGTGTGACATGGCTCAAGCTGAAAAAATTAAAATTGAATCCGTCACTGTCCATTGTAAATGGCTGGCGGGCGACTTTCTACAATGCAGTGCTGACGTAACTCTGGCACTGGGGTCTTGCGGGATCTATTTTAAGTAATGACTATTTTCTTTTTTCTTTCTCAAGGTAGTTTTTAATCTTTAACTGTCATATTTTTCCTATTACAAAAATCTGGAATAATATTTTTCTAAATCAATTGACCGATGTAAAATTTAAGGGAATAAAAATATACTGGTACGATATACTCAACTTTGTAAATGAAGAGGCCACTTCCAGCCTACTGACAGAAAGCATAAGTCCAACTCTACTCTTTTTCAGATCCTAGGGATGTTGTTATTGTTGTTGTTTTTGAGCATCTATTTGATAAGAGAAACGGAGGCAAGTCTTTGCTTTTTTGGTGTAGGTCTACCATAGCCTCATTGTGGATATGAAATACAGAAAGTAATGTTTCTCCTTTTATCCCTTTAGAACTTTTAAGATCCAGAAGAAAGCAAAAGATACAAAAACAAAACAAACAAAAAGTATAGAGCTCTTTAAATGAAAGAAAATTGTTCTGTAACCTAGTTTTATGAATCAGCATTTTGATATAAATAATTTACAGCTGTAATCATAAGATCATTAAGTTCAAGCATGCAGAAAACCATTTCATGGTTTTTGCTAATAGTGCTAATAGAGGCCAATTTAAATGAACCAGGCCACTGATCTTAATAATATGTCTTCAAAAGTCCAACTGGTGTTGAATGTTTAGAGTTGAGATTTAAAAAGAGGCTATTTCTCTTGTAGTTCAATACTTTCAGATCTGGACATTTTTAAATGGGCTCTGTAAAATAAATATCAATTAAGGTTAACAATTAACAATTAAGGTAGGGGATGGTATCTCTGTGGTGGGTGGTTGTCTGCCCCATAGGGGCCGGGTTCATGATGTCATAAGTAATATAAACTTGGAAGGTATTGGGGGGGTGCCCCCCACTCCATAAGAGTGGTGCATAGAGTATGTTGAGGAACAAGTCGGGGGGATTTGTCACCCCTTCTCAGATATCTCCTCTTTATGAATGCAGTTTTTTTCTCTTTTTACCCAGTTATAATGACCTAAGACTTAAATTCCATCCCATGACTATCCTTTGCTAAAATCACCAGATAGAATACCTTCCATGTCCCAATTATATAGTCCTCTTGTGTTTTTCTGGTGTTTTTATTCCCATAGTTGCAAATAAAAAGTGTATTTATAGTTTTAGAATTTTCCTTTCTATTAAAAAAATTCCCTGAAGATTTGTGGCACCACTGTTATTTCTGTTAATGTCATCGCTTCCATAGCAGCAAGCTAAGACTTTGTAAGAAACTATGTTTACAAAAAACAATTATCTAAGTGAACATTATAGCTACATGTAGCAAAGTTTCAATTTAGATTTCCCATAACCATTACATCACACACACACATACACACACACACACACACACCCTTTCCAATTTGTGTCATAAATACAGTGTAATCAGCTAGATTCTCATACCCATGAAGAAAGGTGAGACTAGTTCTAGTTCTACGGGCTCCCATAGCAGAATGAAAACTCAGGCAACTCACATTCTTGCTATAGAAGGTGAGTTCTTCTTTGCTCTCAGATTCCAAATGGGAGTAGAATATAAAACAAATGAATCTGGGCTGATATTTAATCCTTAGGGTGGATTTAAGGAAAAGTTAGAGAGGAAACAATGAAAATAAATCCCCAGTTTTTCACAGCTCATTTTGCTAAGCATAAACATAGCATTGACGTGCATATTCATTTTGCCTAAAAGGTTTGTTCCCCTTAGAATTTCAGTCAGTAGAGTCATGTCTTTAATTTAGGATAGTTCAGATATGCATTACCCTCTTCTAGGTAAGAGATTTTAGTGGCTGTTCTATGGAGAAATGAAAATGTCCGTATGAGGGGTAATTTCTAATTAGCTCTAACTCAATATAACATGAGATGAGAATGCTATCTGGAGAAAGCATGCTAAGGAAAACACTGCAGGGTTTTCGTCTTCACACAAGTAAGCCTGGCCTTGCATGTTCCGATGTGCCTTTGTGTTACTCACTTTCCCCAAAAAATGAAGTCTAAAATCTTTCTGATGGACACTGCCCATGTCCTGCTGCATAGGTAAAAGCTAACTAGGAAATAAAATTATTTTTCTGCAGTATTTTCAAGCAAGACTCTTTATTAAATAATCTAACTCAGCAACTTCTGGCCACAGAACTCTGGCCATTGTGTAGACGTACAAGCAAAATAAAAGCGATGGGCCACTTTCTCTCTTTCTCTTGGGAGCTTGCAGTTGCAGGGAGAACACGGCTGGCTGGCCGGAGTGAAGCAGTGGAAACAAAGGAGGCAAGGTGACACATACGCAGCCAGTTCCAGTTCCGTTGCATAATCAGGGGCAGGAAGGGTCAGTGATACTGGGTCTCAAGGTCAATGATGTTAGGCTGTCAAGGCTTAATTCTTAGGAGACATATTAAGAAATGGAAGGCTGTAATTTAGTGAGGAAGAAGAATCACACTTATCAGATACATCCAGCAAAATAGCGGCATCGTAAAATCAAGTAGTGCTGGAAGAATTAAAAATTAAATTCTCCGTATTCATACTGCATGAAAGCAACCCCATAAAACTGTCTAACCTCTCACTTCACCCATCAAAAGCCTTTCTAAACCATTTTAGATGTTTTCCCCAGCTATTCTAAAATTCAGTTTCCTTATCTAGAAAATGATCTCCTA
>RJWJ010029697.1:0-20412 GCA_004363605.1 Indri indri | reverse complement strand
ACAGCAACCTCAAACTCCTGGGCTCAAGCCATCCTACTGTCTCAGCCTCCCGAGTAGCTGGGACTACAGGCATGTGCCACCATGCCCAGCTTATTTTTTCTATATATATTTTTAGCTGTCCAATTAATTTCTTTCTATTTTTGGTAGAGACGGGGTCTCGCTCTTGCTCAGGCTGGTCTCGAACTCCTGAGCTCAGAACTATCCGCCCACCTTGGCCTCCCAGAGTGCTAGGATTACAGGCATGAGCCACCGCGCCCGGCCTGTATGAAGACTATTTATTTTTTTATGTTAATTTTATGATTTTCTACCTCATTAAATTCTTTTCATTTTTATCTTTAATTTTCTTGGGTTTTACAGGTATGCTGTTGCATAATCTATAAATAGTTATGATTTTATTTCAGTACAATGTTAGACAGAGATAGTAAGCATCCTTGCCTATTCCTGACCTTAGTTTTGAATGCCTCTAGTGTTTCCCCATTAAGTAAGAAGCTGGCTTTCCATCTGAGGGATACATACACATACACACATACAGGGAAATAACCACTAGTTTCTGTTTTATTGAGTATTTTTTGAAATCGGGAGTGGTTTTGAATTCTGTCAAAGGCCCTGGAAGCCTTTTTAGTACCTTGAGATAATCATATGATTTTTCTCCTTGTATCTGGTAAAATGGCAAATTACATTAATGGATTGCATAAAAGTGAAGCATTTTTGCATTCCTGGAAAAATTTCATCTGTTAATGCAGTATTATTTTATGTGCTAGTGGTTATATTTATATATATCTACATCAGTATTCAGAAGTGAGATTTGTATGTAGTTATTGTCTGTGCAATCTTTTCTGGAATCAGGTTTAGGTATCAGTATTATATCTGCTTCATAAAAAAAGAATTTGTCAGTTTATGCTTCTTTTTCTATGCTCTGGAACAATATAAGAAGCATGGAGAAGATCTATTCTTTGAAAGTTTGATAGAATTTCCCCCTTAAAACCACATTGATCTGGTGCTTCTTCGTGAGGGTAGTTTTTATTTTGGGCGATAAATTTCTCTATTTCTTCTATGAAAGTTGAACTGTTACTATCTGTATTGGGTGCAAATAGGGGAAAGTGTGTGTGTGTGTTTAAGAAATTATCCCTTTTATGTAGATTTTCAAATTCAGTTGGTTGAATTGGTGAAAGATTGTCTTTTGCTATTTTAAATATACTTTCTGTTTCAATGATTCTTTTTCTTTTGCAGATTCTTACTTTGTTTATATGTGCCTTCTCATTTTTTTTTTTTCCTGGAGTAGATTTGTTGGTGATTTTTGGTCTATTTTGTTGATTTTTTTTCCCTAAAAAATTGCATTTTAAAATTTATATAGTAAGTTTATTCCTTTTCATATTTTATCTTTGATTCCTTTCTGAAAGCTTTCTTTGGTTTACTAGCTTTTTGGGTGAGAGCCTTTATTTCTAGGAGGGATTTTGGTTTTCCACCGTCCCTAGGTCTTCACTACCCCCAGGTCCTCTCTACCCCCTTCTCATTTCCAAGCAGTTGATGTCTGATTCTGGGCTTGGCTGTGCTGGGTTATACTGTTTGTTTTATCACTTGTATGTACATTGAAATTTGTAGTATTTTCTTATTCCCTAGTTATGCTCTGGTTATGGGTTATAGATGGTTTTATTTACTCTCCTTTGGTGGATGTACGGAGAGATTTGGATTCAGGCAGTTGCTATTATCTGTAAGAATTCTGAAAGTGCAAGATTGACCCAATAAAATAAAGAAATGGAACAGAGAAACAGTGACTAAAGGGCGATATTTTATTTTTAAAAAATTTTTATTTTTAATTATTATGGGTGCATAAAAGTTATATATCTTTGTAGGGTACATGTGATGTTTTGATACAGGCATACAGTGTGAATTAATTAAATCAGGGTAATTGGAGTATCCATCACCTCAGGCATTTAACATTTCTTTGTGTTCAGAACATTCCAATTCCATTCTTCTAGTTATTTTAAGTATACCCTAACTTATTTTTGGTTATAGTCACTTTGTTGTGTTATCAAATGTTGTTCATTCTATCCAACTATATTTTTGTACCCATTAACCATCATAAAGGTGGGTATGTTGGATAGAAGGATCCAAGAAGACCTTTGTAAGAGTTAATCTTTGAGTAGAAGCCTTGATATAAGTACGAGAGTGAGCCATATAACAGCTGAAGGAAGACTGTTCCAGGAAGAGGAAATAGCAAGAGCAAAGGCCCTGTGACAGGGTCAAGAATGGTATATTTAAGGAATAGCAAGGAGGCCAGGGCAGCGGAAGCAAAGTCAATGATAGAAAGAATGGAATGGTAGAAGATGGAGTCAGAAAAGTAGCTAGGGGTCAGACTATGGGATTTAAATTTATTTTTAGGGGTAATTGGAAGCCATTGTAAAGTTTTAAGTGTGGTGGTGACAGGGTCCTCTTTAGTAGACCTCTTACACTGTACCACGGAGTATGGACTTATGGGTTGGCAGAAGACAGGGAGATCAGTTACAATATTTTTGCATAAAATGGTGGTGGACTGGACTGGAATGGTAGCTGGGGAGTTTTTGAGAAGTGGTCAGACTTAGAATGTGTTTTAAGGGTTGACTTGAAGTGACTTCCAGATTAACTGGATGTGGAGTGTGAAAGAGAGCTTTCCAGGGTAAATGCGGTGATGGTGATGCCGTTTCTGAGATGGAGACACCTGAGAGAGGGGCAGGGTGGTTTGTGTGTGTCTGGGTGGGGAGCAGGAGTTGTTCTTTGGATATGTTAAGATGGAGATGTCTGTTAGATATCTAGAGGGAGATGTTGACAGGGAATTTGAATATCTGATTCTGAACTTCAGGAAAGAGGTTGTAGCTTTGTAGATATACATTTGAGAATCATCAGCATCATGGCGCTTTCCAGGATCACTAAGGAGTGAGAGAAAGGAGATGGTCACAGTCTGAGGCTCGCTTGGGCTTCTCCAGTTTTAGAGCTCAGAAAAAGGAGGATCATGTGGCAGAGTAAACCAAGGAGTACTGCCCAGTATGACATGAAAAACACAGGGGAATATGATGTCCCAGGAGCCACGGGAGGAAGTGTTTCAGGGAGAAGGGTATGCTCAGCTGGGGCAAATGCCACTGCAGGGTTGAGTACAGGGAGTGCGAAGTGGCTATTGGATTTGGCGACGTGGAGGTCATGGATACACTTGATCAGCGTGGTTTCAGTAGAGGTAAGGACAAAAGCCTAGCTGGAATGGATTGAAGAGAGAGTGGGAAGGAAAGAAATGGAGACAGACAACTCTTTTTGAGGAGTTTTTCCATAAAAATATGTACAGACATGAGGTAGTTACTAGACAAAGAGAGGGATGTGGGGACAAGGGGTGGAATTTATTAAGGGGCTTTTCTGTTTTTTTAAAGACACAGGTTCTCTGTCTGTCTCTTTTTTTTTTTTTCCTTTTTTTTTGAGACAGAGTCTTGCTCTATTGCCTGGGCTAGAGTGCCGTGGCGTCAGCCTAGCTCACAGCAACCTCAAACTCCTGGGCTCAAGTGATCCTCCTGCCTCAGCCTCCTGAGCAGCTGGGACTACAGGCATGCACTACCATGCCTGGCTAATTTTTTCTATTTTTAGTAGTTCCTGGCTAATTATTTCTATTTTTTAGTAGAGACAGGGTCTTGGTCTTGCTCAGGCTGGTCTTGAACTGCTGCCCTTAAGCGATCCTCATGCCTCAGCTTCCCAGAGTTCTAGGATTACTGGCGTGAGCCACCGTGCCTAGCCCAGATTCTAATTTTGTCACCAAGGCTGGAGTGCAGTAGCACAATCATAGCTCACCACAGCCTTAAACTCCTGAGCTCATGTGATCCTTTCAGACTCCTGAGTAACTAGGACTACAAGTATGGTCCAACACGCCTGGCTAATTTTTTCATGTTTTGTAAAGATGGGGTCTTGCTATGTTGCCCACGCTTTTCTTAAACTCCTGGCCTCAAGAGATTGTCCGGCCTTGGCTTCCCAAATTGCTGGGATTACAGGTGTGAGCCACTGTGCCCAGCCTAAGGGACTTTAGATAGCATATTTGAAGGTTGTTATGAATATTCTAGTAGAGAAAAAACAAATTGATAAGGTAGGAGAGAGAGGAAGCAGAATATATAGACATAGATAAAGATGGTAGGTGGAATGATGAATTTCTCTACCTGTTTCTCCTATTGGTGAAATTAGAAACAAAGTCGTCAGCTGAGAGTGGGAAGGGTATTAGAAATTTGAAGAGAAAATTTGCATAGAAGTCATTTTGGATGGGATGGAAGGAACTGACAAGGGAAACGAGAACCCATTTGGAAAGTGCAGACATAAATTTAAGATGAGCCTGTTTCCCGTATTTAGTGCAGGCACAAAGGATGTGGAGGATAGGAACTAACCTGGGTGAGGAGCAAAGGGTGAAGAAATCGAGTGCATATGTGAGTCTGTGGAACCACCACTGGGTAAAGAGGGCCACGAGGAAGACATATGGGTAGATAAAAAAAAGCCAATGATTTGGAACTCCCAATGGGGTGAAATAATTGGGATACCGGAGGAAGAGAGAAAAACAAAACAAAAACCAGGTGGGGTAGAAATCTTGAATTAGAGATTTTGGGAATTATGCATTAGCGGTAATTATATAATCAGCGTTCTAGGGTGGGAGCTTTGAAGTGAGAGGCCGAGGTGGGTGAAGAGCAGATCATCGCAAGTGAAGGGGTCCAGGAACAAAATCGCCAGAGTGTGGTGTACCATCCCACTTTAAGTGCATGTCACCAGGAATGATGGCAGAATAGAAGTGGAGCTTTGTGCAGAAATCGTCAACAGGGACGGAGGGATAGTGCCTGAGAGGCAGTAGCAGGTGTTAAAGCAGAGGGCACTGCTTTCTTTGTGGGTGTGAGGAGGAAGCAGTGTTCCTAAAGTGGCAGGGAGGACAAGTAAATGAGGCATTTAAAACTCTTCTTGCTTATAATAAGCATTCTATAAGTGGTAGACGATATCTCATACTAAATGTTGGGTGAATAAATTATCTTGAAAATGTAGTGCTGTGTTCAAAGTGGGCTCATAGAATGTGATTGTGTTCAACAGGGTCCCACACAAAAAACAAAACCGAAAGCTTTCCCTTTGCTAACCTGAAGGGGAATTCTGGCCTGCTGTGACTGGATGTGGATTTTGGAGAACTCTGGTGGAAAATAATCTTAGTCTGGCCGTCTGTGTGATGCTGGCTTCTTTGTGTATATTAGTTAAATGATGCAGTGCAAATGTAGACTATTAGCAAGGTACAAATGATCACATCTGAGGAGCTTAACACAGTGCTTTTTATAACAAAATGTTACAGTTTTTTGAGGGATTTAGTAGCATGAGTGATTAAAGTTAACTGGCTTCCCATGGCCCAAACTCTCCTGGATTGCATGGAGAGGTAAGGTTAGGTGTAAAGTCAAATAAATGCTAAAATCTAACTTGGTCTTCCTACTCATTTCAGATGATTTGATCATTATGTTCGCCAAGAAAGTCAAATTAACAAGCTTGTTCTGCATGGTTAACTGCATGGGTCCCAAAGCTGCGAGGCATAACTTACATATTTTCAGAAATTCCTGGAGGGAGGAAAGCCTAGGAAGTTAGGACTTGAAACATGGAAGCCAATTGATATTCAGGTTTTCTTTTAGTTTATCCTAGGTAAGAATTTATCATCTCTGAAGTCTGATTTGAAAATAGTAATTATTTCAGAAAAAATAATTGGAGCATCTAATTTGCCTGTCAATAAGGTTGGAAGAAGGAAGCAGGGATCCCTTATATTAATGTTTCATGAGAGATCAGGTGGTAAGTAACTTCATAGTGAAACAGAAAATGATCCGGAAGCAAAGTGAATGAGAATGCACCATGTTTACTCAGAGTTGCAATTTATTTGCTGAGAACATTAAGCTCCTGAGTTGTTTTCATATTAACATATTCTTACTGGTTTTAAAAAATTATAATATTAATCCATGCTCGTCATTGGAAGATTTAATACTATAGAAATATGTGAAATAAGATGTAAAAGTCCTCTTCTGAGTCATACTCCTCCTCCACCCCCCTACTTGCTATTCCACTCTGTTGGTATTCACACTTGACGGTTTTGGTGTCTGTCTGTCTTTCCTAATTTTACCCTATGCATATGCAAACATACTTTATCTTAAAAATGAAAATGTATCTTATTATACATTGTTTGACTAATTGTTTTTTTTTCCATTTAATACACATACATATAGAGGTTTATTTTTTTCTTACTGAGATATGTATACAAGAATACACATAATAGGAATATATATTTCCATGTTATATATACATATCTGCCTCATTCTTTTTAACAACTGCATAATTTTTAATATAATATCATGCTGTACCATAATTTAAGAAACTAATTCTCTATTGATGGATATTTATGTTTTTTCCTCTACAAATAATGCCATAACAGACATTGATTTACATTTACCTTTGAACCCTTGTGCAGTGTGTAAACTCCAAGAATTGAAGTGACTTGCAGGATAGGAACATGTAAAATTGTGATAGATGTTGACAGTTGTCCCTCAAGTCTGTGAGAATGCCTGTTTACCCACACTCTAGCCAACACTAGAGGATGCCAGCCTTTTAAATCCAACCAATGATAGAATATCATTACTTAAATCTGCATTTCTTTAAACATTAGCATAGTTGAACATATTTGCATGTTAATTCGTAATTTCTTTATCTGTGTATAGTCTATACAGACTATAAACCATTTTTATATTGGTTTATGTTTTTCTTGATTTCTAGTAACTTATTCAATATGAGATAAATGTAATGTTTGTCACATACGTTGCAGATATATTCACCCACTTTCTCTTAATTTCTGACATTGTTCATGATGTAGTTTGTCGTATTCTGTGTAGTTTGAGTTAAGGCATATTCTGGTTCAGTGACTTAAAGCTAATTCTAGATTCCCAAGTAACATTTGCTTGAGAGGCTGCCAGCCCCCTGGCCGCAGCAGTCCCCTACTGGCCTGCCAATGGGTATCTCCCCTGGCGGTTCTCAGGGGGTGATATCAGAGGTTGGTACTTGTTTAAGGCACTATTAGATTATTATATCACATGCACGTAATGTGTTTAGTAGCAGGAACATGGATTTGGATTTGGAAGTTCTTGGTTTGGGTATTTTCCTGCTGTATACTAATTGTGCAATCCTTGGAAATTTCACTTCTTAAACTAAAATTATGCCAGTCACATCTCACAGGTGATGTCACATGATATGATGAAAGTAAAATAATATAAGCCATAAAGGGCTCTGTATGCATTTTTTTAGTTTCATGATAGTTTTTTTGGGGGTGGTGGTGCTAATAAGAAACTGTTTGAGGAAGACCACAGGAAGTTGCAAAACTGTGACAGTTGCCTCCCTGGGCCTTCGTCACTCTCTCCCTGAGCCTTGGTAATTCTACTTTTTAATAGGTTTTGGAATGGTTCTCTTTGCCTCCGTTCCCACTCCTGTCATCCCAGTCCAAATTGGAGTCAACTAAAGATGGATCAGCTGCCCCTGCCAGGGTGCCATGTGAGAAGGGGGAGCTAAAATGACTAGAAACATGAGATGGAGGAAACTGGTTGGAAGTCAGTAGGGTGGGGAAGTGAGACCCCCACAGTGGCAGTGCTGCTCTGAACTGTAGGGTAGGTTGTGCACACAATATGTGGTGGCTCTGCTTGAAGGATATGTGCCTGCCAGCTGGTCCCTAGGCCTCCTTGTAAGGGGAACAAAGGTTGCTGAGTAGCATGGTTTGTTTTGTTGATCAGGTTATTACTTGGGGACCAAAACAGAATTACACAGGGCACTGGAGAGGCTGGAGCTGACACCCAAGGGCTTCCCTGCCTCACTTTCCTCAAGCAGCCTCAGTTATGTCTCTAAATCAATGTTGAACAAATATTTAAAGACTGCTGATTGAACAGGGCCTCAAATTATGAGCCCACATATCTTAGTTCTGCCCTGGTCTGAGTCCTCCCTGGTGTGTCTGGGTTTCTCCATTTGTCCTCTCAGCTTCATTCTTATCCTCCCAGACTGTCCCCCAAGCCACAGCCAGGCTAATATTTAGAAAAGGCTAATCTCATCAGGTTACCTCCCTGCTTAAAATCTGTCAGTGGATTTTTGCTGCTCTTAGGATGAAAACCGAGATCCTTCGCATGGCCTAAGAGACTCTCTGTGACTGGCCCTGCCTTCTCACGCGTTGTCGCGGCAGTCTTGAGTGCTGATCCTTCCTGATGGCCGGCTCCACCCTGCTTTTCCCTGGCTGATGCTGCTCAGCCTCAGCTCAGATTAAAAGCCATTTCCACAGAGAAGCCTTCCCTGACAGCCGAGGCTGCACCAGGTCCTTCGTCATTTTCTTTCTCTTTATATCCTGTTGTGCCTTTCCGTGGCACTTATGACCAATATTATGAAATGCTTTGTTGTCCGATTTGTTGTTTTGTGTCAGCCACCTCTGCTTAATGAAGACAGGCATTCTGTCTGTTTTGCTCACTATTGTCTTCTAAGCACCCAGAATGCATACACTGTCGAGATATTTTACTAAAAGACAGAATGTATGACTATATGAATAATTGTGGCACTTTGGGAAATTTATATATGTCCAGGACTTTCTCCCTGCCGGAAGTTGGACATTAATCAGGGGAGTGGAGTCTTTGCAAAAAAGGAGACTCTCTTTGCCAGGGAGGACACCAAGACCAGAAGCTTAGAAACATACTGAGGCTATAAATGGTCCTGCCTATCCCTAAAGCTGCCCTTAAGGACTTCTTTTCCTTTCCAAAGCCACGAACATCTTGTGGTGATGGCTCTTCTGCCTGTTGTTTGTTTCTCGGTTTTTAACCTGACTTGATGAACATGAGAGGATTGAAGGTGGGCATCAGGTTTCTATCAACTATATCAAATAAAGGAAAAAAAAAAAAAAGAAGGTGGGCATCAGGAAATCTCTAATACTAGTGTCCCTATTCCCTAGGGGCTGGGAGGAACTTAAGTTCCTTAGCTCTGACACTGTGGATACAGTCCTACTGTCTACCCCTAGAGCTGGGGGATTTTAAGATGACTGTTAATATATCACCGATTAAATTATGATTCCTCCCCCGATTTGATCCAAGAGTCAAATTTTCAAATCTGAGCTTTCTATTTGAAAACATGTACAAATTCCTTTTTTATTGCCTTTGGATAAATATGACAGGTTAGAGACACAAATTGCTCCTTCTCCAAACCCTACCATAATTCCTCTGCTACCTATAGTGGGGGCATTAAATACTAGAGAAAGGGGAGAAAGCAGGTAAAGTGCCCAGGATCTAAAAATCTGGTTTTGCTATAGGCTTAGAAATTCTAAATATTCTATTGATGCTTAAAACTACTTGTTGAGTGAATAAAAAGATTAATGTTTACCCTGTCTTATCTTTAGACAATCACTTCTTTTTGTCTTATCTCAGAGGTTTTAACAAAGTTTAAATTTTAATAAACATTTTTAAAGACTTTTGAAAAATTTTTATTAAGTTTTAGAGTGAGGGTGCAGGATGGAATTAAGTATTTGCCAGTCATCAGTGAAAATCTTTTTCATGTCAAAAACCATCTGGACACTGCTTTACCAGGGACTTTTTTGTTTTCTAAAGCTCTATGTACAACTTTTTTCTCTCTGGTCTCCTAAGTTGGCTGCTTTGTTGATCTGCAAAGAAAATGCAATTTCCTGTTAATTGTGTCTTTGATCTATCTGAAAGATCCTGCAAGCTTGGGAGAAAGGTTTAGGAAATGTGTCTTGGCCGATCAAGCTGTCCCCAGGAACATTCTTATTAAAGTACTACTGGATGAAGCAGTCAAGTTTCATCCCGGGAATGTTAAAGTGTGTGTAGGGAGTTCTTTAAATTGTTAGGAGCACAAATGCTTGTTTTTATGGTAGGAGAGCTTTTCCTTTTCCTTATTGACTCTCAGGTTAAGAATACATGTATTTTTTATTAGCTATGCTTTTACAGCCTCAGCTTGCTGAATAGGAAAAGTAAATGGATTGGCCCTGCATGATACAACATTTATACAAAATTGTTTCACTCTTTGAAGAGAGTTGAAAATCAAGAATAAAGGTGATGGTTAATTCTTTTCAGCTGCAACAAGTCTTGGTTCTGTATGAGTATTTGTTCTGGTGATGCATTCTATTTGTGAGATATGAATCACTAAGACTAGTTCACATACAAGGGGTGGGGAGTTAGACTTCATCTCTCAATGAAAGGAGTGTCAAAGAATTCGTGAATGTATTTTAAAACCACCACAGTTATATATTGTAATGTTCCCTGTGTATCATTGCTTAATTGAGCTATTTTATGAAAAGCCAGCCCAGGAAAATAGAGTCAGAATGTCAGAAGCATGATGTGTTTATGGGTTTACATTTTCCGAGTTATTAAAGTGCATATAGGGTGTGAACTTGGGGCAGAAGCAGGTTGTCTGGGGAGTGAAGCTGGCTAGTCAGGGAGAGAGTGCACCAGGAAAAGCCTCATAGACCATGGGAAGGAGTTTCAGTTCTCCACTTAGGCCTGTGTTTTCCTGATTATGGTGACTTTACCCTCTAGGTCATTTGGAGGAGCGTCAGGATAAAAAGGGTGCTGTTCCTAGAAGGCCAGTTTTGCTTAAGGATTTCTGGGGACTCTTATTGAGTTGAAAGTGCAATTTCATATACTTTTAAAAGATAAAACAAGAGTCTTTGAAGGATTTGAGCTTGGGAATTAGGAGGCTAGAGTTGCAGGTCAGAAAGGTCATTATGGTAGTCAGTGCTGAGAAGGGGGAGGATGAGGTAGGAGGGTGACACTTATAGCTAGTCACTATCCAGGATGCCGTTGCAGAGGTTGTAGTGATAGCTGAGGCAAGAGATGCACCCCACTCCCATGCTGTACCTCCCGTTTCTAGGGAACTGGGAGTTTAAAGAACTTCCTTCATGACAGTCAGGTCTATGTGTCTTATCATACCTAAATAAAACAAATCTCAGGTACCCTTAAGAAGATGGGGCTACGCCAAGCATGACGGTGCACACCTGTAGTCCCACCTACTCCCAGCTGCTTGGGCGGATGAGGCAGGAGCATCGCTTGAGGCCAGGAGTTTGAGGCTGCAGTGCCTGTGAATAGCCACTGCACTCCAGCCTGGGCAAGAGAGCAAGACCTGTCTCTTTTTTTGTTTTTAAAAAGTGAGGATGATGAAGAGTTTGGCTTTAGACATGCTGCGTTTGAAATGTCTGGGCTACTGGGATATCTGGATGGAGATACCTAGGACCAATTTGACATCAGGATTTGGGGCTTTAGGGACAACATCTCAATATTCCCTCTCCATTCTGCCTCATCGGGTGGTTCTGGGAAACAGTTGAGATCATGTGTGAGAAGAAGCTTTGAAAATTATGAAGTGCTATGTAAATGAAAATAATTCTTATCTCATCACTTTCCTTACAGTCTGGAGCTGTGTACTGTTAAAGTACCTGTACCTCACTGAGAATATGTGAAAAAGAAATTGTGTCATAACCCCTTGTTTGCCAATCTCCATTCAGGCAGAAACATTTATAGGAATTCCACTGGCTGAATGTCACTGCCACTACAGTGGCTTGGGTTTGATTTTAAAAAGAGGAGCCTGCTCTTACCAACAGAAGAGGGGAATATTAGGAAGTAAATATTTTTCCCTTACTTAGATCTAGGGATAGTAATGGAAGGTATAAAATAAGAATAAACTAAACATGGCCTAGCATAAAATCAAGACTTGAATTTCCTTTCTTAGAAATTCTTATCCTTCTTCCCCTTCAAAAAAATTGTTTCTTTTACTGTATGCTTTTTGGAATCAATACTTTTAGACTTGTTCAATTCACTTCAGCTGTTTCTCGAATTGTGTATTAAATAGCTCTGGGCTCCAGAGACCACGGACAGAAAGAGGTCAGGGCTGGGGCTCTGGAGCGTCAGACCATGTAACCATCTCTCCCCACCCCCCGCAATATCCCTTCATTTCCCCATAGCTCCTGTAATTATGCCTGTCTGTTAATATCTTCGTCTCTCTTCATTCCAGTGACTTTTTTTAATTCAGAAAACAAAACAAAGAGTGTGTGATCCAGCCACAGAAATCCATGCAGGATGTGGCCTCAAGTTACTTTTCTTTTTTGGGCCTGCACTCCTTCATCTCATAACAGGCAGGGACTGGGCAAGATCTTTGATGTATAAAATGCACTGGATGGATGGGGTTGGCCAACAAAGAGAGAAAAAAAGAAAACTTAATTAAATGACCTTAGCACTTGACTGCCACTCATTCCTTCATTCTTCATTCATACATCTATTTGTTCATGTATTCAACAAACACTGAACCTGTCCCCTGTGCCAGGTACTGTTGTGTACATTGGGGAAATACAATGATGAGCAAAACCAGAAATGACCCCTGCTCTCATGTAGCTTATATGCTACCCAGGCATAATGTTGACAGGGCCAATGAAATGGTTATGCAGAATATAACTAATGGAATGATTTTGAACGGTTCAAGATTAATTTCATAGGAGCGACATCAGAATGCTGAGGCATTCTGAGGGATTAATGCCAATGTCAACAGACACACAGACATTTTATTATCTTTTGCTGATAACAAATTACCCCCAAATTAATAAGCATTAATTATCAGAGTTTCTGTGTCAGGGATTCAGAAATGTCTTGGTTAGGGGCTTCTAGCTTGGGCTACCTCATGAAAACACAGTCAGAAATAGCTGAAACTACACCACCTGCTTGCTCATGTGGCTCTCACGTTGTTGCTGGTAGGACACTTCAGTTTCTCTTCATGTGGGTGTCTCCACAGGGCTGTTTGAGTTTCCTCATGACAGTGACTGGCTAACCCCAGACTGCAGTGATCTGAGAGACTAAGTTGGAAGTGGCAAGGCCTTTACAACCTAGCTTTGGAAGTCGCCCTGTCACTTTCATCATAGTCTATTGGTCACATGTACTGATTCGATGTAGGCTGAAACTATACAGAGACATGGATATCAGGAGTCAAGGCTATCTCAGCTATCTGGCAGGGTAGGCTCTCTTAGAGGCTGGCTACCATAGGCATTGTTTCAAGATTAAGTTCAGATATATGTAACATAAAATCCAAATAAAAGTACTTTAAACAAGAATTGATTTTCCTACATGTGAAAATCCTGAAGGAGGCAATCTAGGACTAGTGTGGCAGCTCTGTGCCCTATCATATCTCAGATTTCTTCTATCTTTCTACACTAGCATTATCAGGACTTTGGTAATTATTAAGCTGTGTGACATAAGGCAGAAGGATGTGTGGAATAAGGGAAGGGGCTAGCTTCCATTTTCAAGGAAGCCTTGTGATTACAAGGCAGTTGCTGCAGTTCCAGCCATCAAATCTACATTTAGGTAACAGGAAGGGGCAAGGACAAAAGAGCACCTCTTAACTGATCAGCCCCGCCTTTGAAACAGCTTTCGTAGAAGCCCCCTTGTGAACTTGCACTGACTTCACATTGGCCAGAATTTAGTCACATGACTCTGTGTGTAAAGGATGCTGGGAAATATTTTTAAGCTGGGCATATGGTCTCCATGTGCTTGGAAGGAATAAAGGGAGAATGGAACTTGGGTAAGCAAAGAGCAGTATCTGTTACAGGTCAAAATAAAACCTCATGTTCTTTTGCTTCTTACGTAGATTGATTGTGGACTGCTAGACCCACCTTTGTTATCAATAGCACACAGAACCTGCAATTGTGAGTTTCTGATTACATGTCCAATATTTTTAAGAAAACACACCACAAAATAAATCCCAAATTAATATTTCCCTGGATGAGACAATTTCTAGGATCTCATAGATTGAGAACCATTTTATGAGGAGAATGAGGGCTTCAGATCAAACTATATTATCATAAAATAAAATTTGATGAGCTGAACTAATATTAGGTAATTTTGGTTAATGGAAGCCCCCCAATTATTGCTGGTAGCAAATTACCCCAAAACTAATAACCCCAATTCCAACAATACAAACTGTATAAAAATTGATGTTAGTAGATATTCTCATGCATTTTTCTTAAATTTTTGGTGTCCGTTTTCATTTGAATATAGATAGTTGACGAAAGAAGGCAACAATATTAATAAGAAAAACCTAAGTGGCCAACAATATTAATAGGGAAAACCCTCATAGTTGATCATTCTTGGTTGATTGCTTTGTTGATATTTTGGCCAGTTGTCTGCTCTATGATGTATGATGGTGTGTATGATGGTGTTAAGTATGAAGAGCCTGGGCTGTATCTTACAAAGAATGCTGTGACCTACTGTTGCTCCGTCCCCTAATGCACTGATAGTCTGTCCTGGCTTGGGTGGGTTCCTGTGACCCTTAATTGGGAAATGCATTTCACCTCTGGGTGTCACAGGACTGTTCTGTTGAACCTCATTTGACATAGGAAGTCTTAAGTATGTCATTTGGGCATTCGCCGTTTTTTTAATTGGCTACCAGTAAAGAGTTTAGAAACTAATACAAGAATAATAAATTAGTGAGGGTTCTCCAGAGAAATAGACCAATAGGAGATATATAGCCAATTCTTTATAATTAATCTCTTTTATACACACACACACACAGAATCATGCTCTGCATAATGATGTTTTGCTCAATGACGGACCACATATGACAGTAGTCCCATAAGATTATAATGGAGCTGAAAAATTCCTATTGCTTAGTATTTACTGTACTATGCTTCTTTATCATTATTTTAGAGTGTACTCTTTCTTCTTATTTAAAAAAGAGGTAACTGTAAAACAGCCTCAGGCAAGTCCTTCAGGAGGTATTCTAGAAGGCATGTTATCACAGGAAATGGCAGCTCCATGTGTGTTACTGTCTTTGAAGACCTTCCACTTGGACAAGATGTGGAGGTGGAAGACAGTGATATTGATGATCCCGACTGTGCGGGCTTAGCTTAATGTGTGTGTATGTGCCTCAGTTTTTAACAAAAAAGTTTAAAAAGTAAAAAAGAAAAGAAAAGAAAAGAAAAAAGTCTAAATAATGATATAAAGAAAGAAAATATTTTTGTACAACTATACAATGTATGTTTTAAACTGTTATTACAAAAGATTCATGTTAAAAAATTTAAAAGTTTATAATGTAAACAAGTTATAGTAAGCTAAGGTTAATTTATTACTGAAGAAAGAAATTTTTTTTATAAATGCATTGTAGCCTAAGCATACAGAGTTTATCAAATCTATAGTAGTGTACAGTAATGTCCTGGGCCTTAACATTCACTCCCTACTCACTCACTGACTCGCCCAGAGCAACTTCCAGTCCTACGAGTACCATTCATGGTAAGTGCCCTATACAGGTGTATCATCTTTTTTGTCTTTTTAACCGCATTTTTACTGTACCTTTTCTATGTTCAGATATGCTCAGATACACAAATACCAGTGTGTTACAGTTGCCTACAGTATTCAGTGCAGTAACATGCTGTACAGGTTTTTACCTAGGAGTGATAGGCTATACCATATAGCCTAGGTGTATGATGTTCACACAATGAAATCACATAATGATACATTTGTCAGCATGTATCCCTGTCATTAAGCAATACATAACTCTGTGTGTGTATGTGTGTGTGTGTGTATACACACTCTCTCTATATATGATGAGATAAAAATGAGATTTATATATAGTCAGCCCTGTGAGTCCCTGGGTTCTGCATCTATGGATTCAGTCAACTGTGAATCAAAAATATTTGAAAAAAAATTGTATCTGTACTGAACATGTACAGATGTTTTCTTTCATTATTCCCTAAACAATATAGTATAATAAGTATTTACAAAGAATTTACATTGTATTAGGTATTATATGTAATCTAGACATAATTTAAAGTATCCAGGAGGCCACGCCTAGGTTATATGCAAATACTATTTTATATGTACCTTTTATACCTTATTTTATATAAGTGACTTGAGGATCCACAGACTTTGGTATCTGCAGGAGATCCTGAAACCAATTACCCATGGATACTGTGGGACAACTATACATATAAGGAGATTTATTATGAAGAATTGGCTCACATGATTATAGAGGCTGAGAAGTCCTATGATCTATCATCTGCAAACTGGAGACCCAAGAAAGCTGGTGGTTTCCAAGCCTAAAGGCCTGAAAACCAGGAGTGCCAATGTCATAAATCCCAGTCCAAGGGCAGAAGTCCAATGTCTCAGCTCAAGTGGTCAGGCAGAGAGAGCCAATTCAACCTTCCTCTGCCTTTGCCTTCTATTCAGGCCCTTAATGGATTGGATGTAGCCCATCCACATGGGAGAAGGCCATCTACTTTGCTCAGTCCACGAATTCAAATGCTAACCTCTTTCAGAAACACCCTTGCACACACACACACAGATAATGCTTAATCAGATATATGGGCATTCTGTGGCCCAGTTAAGTTTGCACATAAAAGTAACCATCATGAGTGGAGCCCCTTAGACTTCTTTCAGTTAAGGTGATGGTAGAGGCCATGTGAGAGAGTCTACAATTTATCCTGAGTGGGTTTTTTTTGGGGGGGGGGGCTTTCTGCTGTCGTTGTACCAAAGAATGTAGTGATTTTTAATCTAAAGTAACATCTGGGCCTTGGGAAATAGTTCAGAGTGTGGATGCTGGATTCCTACTCTACCTTATTAATTATGTGACCTTGAGGAAGTTACTTAGCTTACTTACTATGCCTTGGTATTATCTGTTGTAATATAGGGATAGTAAAAGTACATACCTTATAGGATTGTTTCAATTATTAAATGACTGCAAGCACTGTAAAACTGCATCGTCAGTATATATTAAATGCTTGATAAATTTAGCTATCCTTTTTTTAAATTGTCACATTAATGCCTTCATTATTTTTGTAACTGGCAAAAATTACTCTTGATCCATTCTTTAGTATGCCAACCTTCAGCAGCTGGTGAATCTTTACATTAGTGGTTTTATTTAGATTTTTGGTTGATTGAACAGGGTTAATTTCTGGCCTAGTTTTTTTTTTTTTTTTTGAGACAGAGTCTTGCTCTGTTGCCTTGGCTAGAGTGCCATGGCGTCAGCCTAGCTCACAGCAACCTCAAACTCCTGGGCTCAAGCGATCCTCCTGCCTCAGCCTCCCAAGTAGCTGGGACTACAGGCATGTGCCACCATGCCCAGCTAATTTTTTTTTATATACATATTTTTAGTTGTCCAGATCATTTCTTTCTATTTTTTTAGTAGAGACGGGGGCGGGGGGTCTCCCTCCTGCTCAGGCTGGTCTCGAACTCCTGACTTTGAGCGATCCACCCGCCTCGGCCTCCCAGAGTGCTAGGATTACAGGCGTGCGCCACCGTGCCCGTCTCTGGCCTAGTTTTTAATAACTTTTCTGCCAGAAAAGCCATTAGGGTTTTTTGTGGGTTTAGTATGACTTTTTGACTGGCAGGATCCAGGTGCCCTAAATTTGAGTTTTGGTGAGGACCTCTCCCCCATACTCAACATTTTGACCACAAAGTGGATCTAACATAGTTAGGGAATATTTGGGTTTATCATACAGAGAGAAATACAAGATAGTATATCATTTATGACCATTTAAGTCAAAGAAAAAAATCTATAAAAAGAGGTTATAGGAAACACTTGAATTCTCAAGATTTGTAGTTTAAAAGAAATGGTAAATGTTAGGGCCAGTTAAACAATCTTACAAGGTGTGTGTTTTTGTGGTTTATTTTTTAGGTTGAAAGTCAGTTATAAACATGATGTGACACATTAGCTATAGGATTAGAGTAATTATAGAAAGTGAAATTCTTTCTTATTGCAAAGCTACGACAGTCCTCATTTCGATACTTGTGCTCACTTCTCTTTAGCTAGCTTAATATCTAGTTATATTTAGAATTGTAGAGAGCCCCAAATCTTAAAGGATTTAGGAAGATTTGTGAAATTAGCAAAATAACTGCTACCAAGTGTTACCTATGAGTTCATTTGCTGAAATTTACTTTGAGAGGCTTAGGAAAGGATCTACAGTGTTCATGAAGAAATGTTGAAGACCGTGCTAAAAGAACTGTAGACTGATATATTCCCTGGGCAATTATGAAATATGGCACTATTAAATAACAGAAACTCTCTGGTGACTTAATCTCTAGTTTTAATGATTTAGTTACATAATCATGGAGATTTTGGACTAGCAATCTCATAATTCATTGATGCCGGGGTAACAAAGAATGCGTTTTCATGTAATGTTTAGTAATGTTATATAAAATATGCCCCCTTTTTTTTTTTTTTTTTTTTTTGAGACAGAGTTTCACTCTCTTGCCTGGGCTAGAGTGCCGTGGCATCCTAGCTCATAGCAACCTCAAACTCCTGGGCTCAAGTGATCCTACTGCCTCAGCCTCCCAAGTAGCTGGGACTACAGGCATGTGCCACCATGCCCGGCTAATTTTTTTCTTCTATATATTTTTAGTTGTCCGATTAATTTCTTTCTATTTTTAGTAGAGACGGGGTCTTGCTCTTGCTCAGGCTGGTTTCGAACTCCTGAGCTCAAACAATCCGCCCGCCTCAGCCTCCCAGAGTGCTAGGATTACAGGCGTGAACCACCGTGCCCGGCCCAAAATATGCCCTTTTGAAGAGAAATAGCCTGTTTGCCTGTTTAAATTTTGCCAGTAGGCCACATTACACGTTAGCAAGAGATGCTTCCCTGGGATCATACGCTGTTAAATGACCACAAAAGCCTCCTATTTGCAATCTTGCCCTATTCCAACCCATTCTCTACTCTCAGCCAGGGTGTTGTTTGTAAAGATGATTACCTCTTCACGGGTCACTCTGCTTAAAACCCTTCAGTGGCTCACAGAGCCCTCAAAGGAAGTCCAGACTGCTGTTATATTCTCTCTCTCTCACACATTTTAATTTTTATTCTGCCTTGCTATTTTATTACCCCGACATCTTGGATGTTGAGTCATCCCGAGGAACTGAAAGATGGCCAGGCTTCCCAAGAGACTGGAACCTGGAGCACAGGCAATCCTTGCTGCCCAGCTCTGATCTCCGTGGCTCTCCCTGCCATCTGCCTCATTCTCTTTCTCTGCACACTGCCTTTCTCTGTTTTGGCATATCTGGAAATGACCACCCCACAGCTGTGGTTTAGATGTCTTTCCTGCAAGTGATCAGCAGAGATAGAGGTTCTACTGAAAGTTCCTGGGAAAGCGAATCTGATGGTCTAGGGTAGGGTGGGCTCCCAGGGTGCTCCTCTGAGTCTGGGAGCTGGCCATAGGGGTAGTGTTGGCTCTGAGAGCAGGCTGCCATTGGCAGGGTGGGACTGTTTAAAGTGCTCCCACATACAACACAGGGAATATTTTTAGGTAGCCAATTTTGGTTGCTTTGCCTCCCCGCTTTATGCCCCCACTCCCCAATGACTGTAATCTCAGATGTCTTCAAATAGACTTGGGCTTTTGTCTGTGGTATCAAGGGCTATGATTGCCATCTACATGGTTTATTTATGGCAAGCTTAAGGCAGCCACGAATTTATCTTCCAACCAGGTGGCATATCTTGTGGATTTTTTCATTTATTTATTAATTATCTAGATTATTTAAGGTGCTATAATATGGGGGATGCATGGATATAATCCTATACAGTTTAAAGTCCAGTTTACTTTTTGGGGAAACTAATGTTATATATTTAAGCTGCATTTACTTTCTTATACCAGGTTATAATCCTTTATTCATTAATATTTTCTCCCAGATCTCACTCCAGTATTATGGCAAGCAGTCAAACCCTTTAATCATTTGCCTGTACACATGCCTTTGATTTATTTAGAAGTGTTATGCATTCCAGTTGGGAGTAACTAACTAGGAGAATAGACATGTTGGAAAAATAGAAATCTTCCAACAGCAATATTGCATGACATTATGAGTTTGACATTAATTAAATAACAAGAGATAGATTTTGTATAATCTGAGAGCTGGAGGCTTTAAGATTATGAACATGACAACTTGCCCAAATCATTTCTAGAGTTGGAGGTAGCTCGAAGTTCAAGACTTCACAAATAAACATTTACATGCAAAGAGAAAAATCAGAAAAATCGTAGCCTAAATCCAAATGAAGTCACAGCTGGCTGCTTCAGAAAAAAGAAGGATGAGCTTTGTTGGCAAAGTCAGCTATTCTGCATGTTTAAAGCATTCTTAGCAGAGTCTAAAAGAAACAGAGTTTGTCTGTCTCTTCTAGTAGGCTTAAATTTAGCTCCTTGTGGGAACTGATGGGATATTTGTGCAGGGTTGAGAGTATTTTTAAATTTCAGTGAGATGGGAACTGTCAAAGGGGTTATATCACCTCTTATTTCTTGGGGTGATAGTGGGTGAAAAGTATGATACCTAAATGATACCATTAGGTAAACCTATTTGTTGAATATTTGAAACCACATTCTCTTGTGGAGGGGTAGGGAGCATTGCTTGAACTCACATTCTTTTTTTTTTTTTTTT
>RJWJ010029696.1:0-20412 GCA_004363605.1 Indri indri | reverse complement strand
GACTACAGGCATGCACCGCCATGCCCGGCTAATTTTTTCTATATATATTTTTAGCTGTCCAATTCATTTCTTTCTATTTTGGGTAGAGACGGGGTCTTGCTCTTGCTCAGGCTGGGCTCGAACTCCTGACCTTGAGCGATCCACCCGCCTCAGCCTCCCAGAGTGCTAGGATTACAGGCGTGAGCCACCGCGCCCGGCTCAATCCTAAGTCTTTTACTTCGTTTTTTCTGGCTAAATTGCTTCTTATCTTTTTGTTTTCAAATATTTCAAAACCTATTTAAAAAGTTGCAAGAATAATACAGTGAACTCAGGTATATCCTTCTTCTAGATTCCAGATATATTTTGCAATGTTTACTATTTTCTACAAACTATTTTTTTTTTTTTTTTTTGAGACAGAGTCTCACTCTGTCACCCTGGGTAGAGTGCAGTGGTGTCATCAGAGCTCACTGCAACCTCCAACTCCTGGGCTCAAGCAATCCTCCTTCCTCAGCCTCCCAAGTAGCTGGGACTATAAGCACATGCCACTGTGCCCAGCTAATTTTTCTATTTTTAGTAGAGATGAGGTCTCACTCTTGCTCAGGCTGGTCTTGAGCTCTTGAGCTCAAGCAGCCTCCCAGAGTGCTAGGATTACAGGTGTGAGCCACCACACTGGGCCTATTTTTTTTTTCTGAATCATTTGAGGGTTAGTTGTGCCACAGCAACCTGTCACCCCTAACTACTGCAGCAGTATCTCCAAAGAAAGGGAGTATTTTCCTCCGTAACCACAATGCAGTTGTCACACTCAGGAAATTTGACATTAACACAGTATTAGCTTCTAATGCTCTTTCATCAGTATTCCCTCTTAGCAAAAAAAGTAACTTCTTTTTTCAATCTAGAATCCAGCCAAAGATGAGGCGTTGCATTTAGCTGTCAGTCTATTTAGGCTTCTTTCATCTAGAGCATGTTCTTCGTGACATTGACAGTTTTCAAAAGTAAAACCCAATTTAGTAGATTGTCCCTCATTTTGGGGTTGTGTGACTGTTTCCTCATGATTAGATTCAAGTTAAATATTTTTGGGAGGAATACTATAATATATAGGGGGTGATATGTTTTCCTCAGTGCTTAAATTGAAGTTATCCCAAATTTTCCCAGTAGGATAAATTGATTTTAAAAGAATATCACAAAAAACACTCGAGTCACTACATTTTAAGAAAATTGGGCTAAAAAATCCAGGTTTTTATTTGTGTCCTGACATCAGTTTGTATTGAAAATAAGATCTCAGCTTCAATTATTATACTACTTTCCCTAGGGATTTTCCTTTATTGCCATCAACTAGCTTCTATTATGATTGATGATTGCTTAAATTAAGATCCAATCCTTTCTTATTATCAAGAAGAAATACAATCTGACTTACTTTGAATAGTATTTGCTTTTTTCTAACATTTAAGCAAAAAGGGCCATTTTGTTATTAGGATATGTCCATTTTTACCTTTAAGTAAAAAAATAATACAGAATCATCTTAGTAATGCTTTATTTATTAGCTCCAATTGCTTTATTTAGAATGCTAAACACATATATTTTTGTTAAAGATTGTATTGAATACTTTCTTTTTCATATTGTAATATTG
Organism: Indri indri; assembly: GCA_004363605.1. Lineage (NCBI taxonomy): Eukaryota > Metazoa > Chordata > Mammalia > Primates > Indriidae > Indri > Indri indri. Next base: position 18,806 of record RJWJ010029696.1, on the reverse strand, counting down.
TAAAGAAAAACTTCACTAGCTTTTAAATATGTGTTTTATCTATGTTTAATTTTAGGGGCAGGAATACAGATGAATCAAATTGTTGGACTTGGCATTTCAACCCAGAGAGCTACTTTTATCACGTGGAACAAGTAAGCACATTATGTGATAAGCACTCTACCGCTGGGCTCGTGCCACGGTGAATGTAGTGCTATGCATCCTGTTTGGGGAGTCTTAAATTTGTGAACTGAGAACAGTTTTGCTTGGTTAAAGGATGAAAATGGACCTACTTTCTGGTTTATATGCCGTCTGCATGTCATCTGGGCTTGATTTATGTAAAATAATAACAATAAAAAGACTATTGCTGTTGTTAAATTCTCCATTCCTTTCTTTTATGTAAGTTAGCTTTTCAAATAAACATTGATTGGAGATCTAAAAAATTAGCTTATACCTAAAAAGAGTCGGGGGAACCTAACAAATTTCAGAAACATAATACTATGCTTAAGGTTTATATTTGCAGTTTCCTCCACATTTAATATTTGGCTATAGCATATGAGGCATATATAAACTAAACACAATTATAATGGCATAATAAATACCATATAATGAACACTTGTGACACTCCCAAGTTATGTTATCCTTACAACATATCTGTTATTTAGGCATCATTTCTATTTTTACAGAGAAAGAAACTGAAGCTCGGAGAAATAAGTAAGTTGTTCAAGGTCACTCAGTAAATAGAGCCAAGATTCCAAATTATCTTTTTGACTCCAAGGCATATGTTCTTCCCACTACCCCCAAATTGCCTTCAGCATGTGTTTCTGGCTTTTAAAAAAACAATGCTGTAAAATGTGTCTTTGTTACTAAGCACTGGGCTCCAAAGGACATTTTAAGCTTAGCGAGTGGAGAAGGAAAGTGGGCAGAGGGACTGGGGATGAGTCTGAGAAATATAGTCAGGGTGTATTCACAAGGACTTGGCTTCTAATTCAGTATTAAGCTAGAGGAAGGAGTTTGAATTTACCAATATTCTTTGATATTTGTGGTATATGATAGAAATTGTAGAGAATATAAGGAGGAATGAGTTGGGTGGTGGTGGGAATAGGAAGAAGGGAAGATGATAAAGTGTTTGGTTTTGGACATGTGAATGTGGCAATATCCCAGAAGTGGCTGGAACATTGGTCTAATTTAGACTGAGGCACAGCCCGTCTCCCTCAGATACATACTCTTTTTCAGGGCATGATGCATCTCAGATTGAGGCGTGTATCTGCAGTTTCCCTGTACCTGCCCCCCCAGTGCCTTGGGTATGGCAAATCTTAAATAGTAATATATTTGTCAGGTGAATGAATGAATGAATTAAAGTTATCTGTGTAGATCAGGGTATCTAATCAATGGCACTCTTGACATTTTTGGCCAGATAATTCTTTGTCTTGTGGCATTGTAGATGTTTAGCAGCATCCCTGGTCTCTACTCATGAGATGTCAGTAGCACCCCACCCTACTCCCCACAAATGTCTCCAGATCTTGCCAAATGTCCTCTGGGGTCAAAATAACCCCCAAATGAGAACCATTGGTATTGAAGTCTTGAAAAATAGGTATGTTCTCTGGTAGAGATTATGTGGAGAGAAGAGATAACAAGCTGAAGATTTGGACTATGGGTTTCTTTTTCTACAGATTTAAAGGGAGTCAGGCAGCCTGGGCAACATAGCAAGACCCCGTCTCTAAAAAAAAAAAAATTAAAAAGTTAGGCATGGTGGCTTGTGCCTGTAGTCCCAGCTACTAGAGAGGCTGAGGCAGGAGAATCGTTTGAGCCCAGGAGTTCAAGGCTGCAGTGAGCTGTGGTGACACCACTACACTCTAGCCTGGGCAACAGAGCAAGACCCCTGTCTCTACAAAAAATAAATAAAATAAAATAAAAATAAAGGGAGTCAAAGAAGAAAAAGCTAACAAAACAGGACCAGGGTGAATCTGGGAAGTGGATTGTGTGGAAGGGGAGGTAGGAGAGTGTTCTCAGGGTAGGAACTGATTGGATATGTCACATTTGATTGGATTTGGAGATTAGGTCATTGGCCCCAGAGATTGCTTTCATCAGGACCCGGCTACTATATCATTCATGACAAGAAAGTAAAAATATTAGGAAGCAAAGTTTCTGTGTGACACTAGGACCATACCTCACTTTTAGAAGGAATAGAAGTTAGATTCTAAGACAGTTCACTTCCCTTACTGGTATTGCTCGTGGCATACAGGGATAAGATTTCTTCTTCAATTAACTGTGAGTTTACTTTCTTGGTTGCCCTTTTTTCTTTTTTGAAATGTTTGTATCCTTTCATGAGTTTTGGAAACATTCCTTGCTTGTAGAAACTGAAATACTGGGCATTTTTTGAAAAAACATGTAAGACTTTGTGCTGCTTTTACCTTAAAACAACGGAGCCTTCTTTTGCTCATTGGGTCCCAGTTGAACCACTTTGCTGTATATGTAATGCTGGCAGATTCTACAACAAGCTCCCTGAAAAACAACTGGGACACAACACAGGAGGCACAGCTCGGGGCCAGCTGCAAGTACTTCCTGCTCATTTGTGAGAGAAAAAGAGAAAGACTGAACTCTGGGAAACAATGTATTGTTCCTCCTGGTCCCAGCCAGCAACTCCTCCTCCCTGCACATTGTTTTTTTCCTCTTGTGTCCATGGTGCATTTCTGTCACATCATTTTTCTTAACAGTTACTGTCAGGAAGGCTAAAACTTTGAACTCTATTTTCGTTTTTGTCTCTGTCTTTGTCCCCACCTGTACCTCCGCTCCCAACAAACCAGGACCAGGAAACTCAGTTTTTATTAACTTTTTTCAGCCCTTAAGTTTTGTTCATATTCTTAGGTTAATTTTTTTCTGGTGTATTTATTGGTGTTATGTTTAGCCTGCTTTCTAAAAGAACTCTAAATGGTATCTCCTCCATTTTGGTTCTTTTAAATTCCTTTTGTTCTAAAAAATCATAAGCTGTTTTGTTTCTTCAGTTACTGTGTCTCTCAGGGAGACTTTTGCCAGTTAACCTCAGATCAGGGTGTGTGCCACTTAGCAACATAAACTATGAGTCATAGGAACCCAGGTTCACTCAGTAACTGAGAGCTCACAGCAGGGTAATGTACTGTGCTGTTTGCTGAACTGGATATAAAGATGAGTTAAGAACACTAGCCCTCAGGGAATTTCCAGTCTCATTATACAAGTATATAAATCACTCTGTGTTCCCGTGGCACCAAGTATATTTTTTATTGTGGTATTTGTTACTTATGTTAGTGGTTCTTACCAGTTACTTATGACAAAATATATTAAGAGCCACAGAATGGTATGAAGTATTAGAGGGGTTTAAGATAATTTAGTCACAGTATTATCATTTATGCTTCTCCTTCATTTCTCCTTTTATTGTTGATAGAGACAAAATAAACCCAAATCAATGCTAAGCGAATATTGGAGTATGTGCCACTACTTGAGATCAGCATTTTTTGAGATTAGCTTGTCTTGTACTGTGTTATGAATTAATGATGCCACTTTCCTCTTGTGATTCCGCCCCCCCCCTTTGCTCTTCAGTCACACTAGCTTTTCAGTCCCTCTAGCACATCATGCTTCATCCTGCCGTAGGACCTTTGAATGTATAACATATTTTGTAAGGAATGTTTACCCTCCTTATTCCTATTCATCCTTCAGAGCTCAATTCCATTGTCACTTCTCAAAAAGCCCTTTCTGAGCTCCAGACAGGGGCTCCCTGTTAAATACACTCATGACACCCTGTATTTCTCCTTTGTAGGACTTATTCCTATTGCAAGTAAACAACTGAATAATTGATAAGTTGTTTGAATTCCCTGACAGAAAGTATATGTATATATTTTTTTCTTTTTCTTTTTCTTTTTTTTTTGAAACAGAGTCTCACTCCGTTGCCCTGGATAGAGTGCAGTGGTATGATCATAGCTCACTGCAACCTCAAACTCCTGTGCTCAAGCGATCCTCCTGCCTGAACCTCCCAAGTAGCTGGGACTACAGGTATGCACCACCACACCTGGCTAATTTTTCTATTTTTGTGTTAGAGATGGGCTCTCACTATGTTGGTCAGGTTGGTCTCGAGCTCCTGGTCTCAAGCAGTCCTGTCACCTTGGCCTCCCAAAGTGCTAGGATTATAGGCGTGAGCCCCTCACCCAGCCCAGAAAGTATATTTATATGGGCAAAGGTGCCATGTGTCTCTATTCGTAGCTGTGTCCCCAGCTCCTGGCACAAATAGCTTTATGAATATTTGCTGAAACCAGTGATTAGAAATTAGATTTAAATGTGTAAGTATATGCTACCGTAGAATGGCTCCAAAGAATTATTTATCAATAGATTTCATTTTTGTCAAACAATTTAATTTTTGACAAGGGTGCCAAGACTAGTCAATAGAGAAAGAATAGCCTTTTCAACAAACGGTGCTGGAAAAACTGGATATTCATATGCAAAATAATGTAGTTGGACCCTTATCTGACACTGTATACAAAAAATGGATCAAAGGTCTAAATTTAAAGGCTACAACTAAAAACTCTTAGAAGAAAATGGGAAACTCTTCACAACTGTGGATTTGGCAGTGATTCCTCAAATGACATAAAAAACACAGCCAAGTTTAGGCGTGGTGACTCACTTCTATAATCCTAGCACTTTGGGAGGCTGAGGTGCGAAGATCGCTTCAGGTCAGAGTTTGAGACCAGCCTGAGCAAGAACGAGACCCTGTCTCTACAAAAAATAGAAAAATTAGCGGGGTGTGGTGACACGAGCCTGTAGTCCCAGCTACTTGGGAGGCTGAGGCAGGAGGATTGCGTGAGCCCAGGAGTTTGAAGTTGCAGTGAGTTACGATGATGCTACTACACTCTAGCCTGGATGACAGAGCGAGACTTTGTCCCCAAAACAAAAAACAAGAAACAAAAACAAAAAAACCCCACAGCCAACAAAAGAAAAACTAGGTAAATTAGAGTTCATCAAAATTTTAAACTTTATGGATCAAAGGACACTGTTTTCATCTATTTATGTCTAATTTTTCCTTAAGTTTCTTAACTGTTGGAACTCTACAAAGTAGAAAAATTATGCTAAGTTTAATCATAAATAATATGAAATAAAACCATGTTAAAATTATTTTGGCATAGTATGAAATTTGTGTTTTTGAAATGTCTGAAAAATTTATAGTCATTGATATCAAATCTCCAGTTAGACTTCTGAAAACCAAGTGCAGCATGTTAATATGGAAGGTATGTGTCTTGGTATGTTTGGTTTATAATTTCATTTAAGTTTAGGACCAAAACAATAGGAGAATCATTTCTCTGATTCGTACTAATGATAATCATGACTGTTTAGATGTCGAAAGGAAAAAGAAGTAACATGCTCACGATGTAGGTGAATGCTGTTATTCCCATTAATAAAGGTGAAAAACACGAAAAAGAACACTATTAAAGAAAGTTAAAAGACAACTTACAGAATGGGAGAAAATATTTGCAAATCTAATGTCCGATAAGGGATTAATATCCAGGATATATGAAGAATTCCTACAAATCAACAACCAAATAACTCAATTCATAAATAGACAAAGGACTTGAATAATGTATAAATAGTCAATAAGCACATGAAAAGATGTTCAACATCATTAGTCATCAGAGAAATACAAATTAAAACCCCAGTGAGATAGCACTTCACACCCACTAGAATATCAATAGTAAAAAAAATGGAAGATACCAAGGTTGGTGAGGATGTGGAAAAATTGGAACCCTCATACATTGCTGGTGGGAAAGTAGAATGGTGCAACTGCTGAGGAAAACAGTTTGGCAGTTCCTCAAAAAGCTAACCATAGAATTTCCATGTGACCCAGCAATTCTACTTCTAAATATATACCTAAAGAAATTGAAAACAAGGAGTCAAACAGATAGTTGTACACCAGTGTTTTATAGCAGCAGTGTTCATAGTAGCCAAGTGTCATCAGCATACATATGGATAAACACAATGTAGTTTGTAAATACAATGGAATATTATTCAGCCGTAAAAAGGAATAAAGTTCTAATATATGCTACAACATGGATAAATCTAAAAAACATTATATACTAAGTGGTACAAGCCAAATATAAAAGGGCAAATATTGTATGATTCCACTTATATATGATGCAAGTAGAATAGGCAAATTCATCGAGACAGAAAGTAGAAGTTACCAAGGATGGGGTGAAGAGGGAATGGAAAGTTATTTCTTTTTTTTTCTTTTTTTTTTAGACAGAGTCTCATTATGTCACCCGGGCTAGAGTGCTGTGGCATCAGCCTAACTCATAGCAACTTCAAACTCCTGGGCTCAAGCGATCCTTCTGCCTCAGCCTCCCGAGTAGCTGGGACTACAGGCATGCGTCACCGTGCCCGGCTAATTTTTTGTATATTTTCAGTTGTCTGACTAATTTCTTTCCATTTTTAGTAGAGATGGGGTCTCGCTCTTACTCAGGCTGGTCTTGAACTTCTGCGCTCAAACAATCCCTCCGCCTCAGCCTCCCAGAGTGCTAGGATTACAGGCGTGAGCCACCGTGCCCGGCCTGGAAAGTTATTTTTTAATTGTTACAGAGCTTCTGTTGGGGGTGATGAGAGAATTTTGAAAACAATGGTGATCGTTACACAACATTGTGAATGTAATTAATGCTACTGAATTGTACACTTACAATGGCAAACTTCATGTTATGTATACTTTGTCACAATTTTTTTTTTCAAGACAGGGTCTCACTCTGTCACCCAGGCTGGAGTACAGTGGTGTGATCATAGCTCACTACAGCTTCCAACTCTTGGGCTCAAGTGCCTCAGCCTCCTGAGTACCTGGGACTATAGGTGTGGCCGCCACGGCAGGCTAATTTTTTTTTTTTTTTTGTAGAGCCAACTTTCTATGTTGCGCAGGCTGGTCTTGAACTCCTGGCCTCAAGTGATCCTTCCACTTCAGCCTCCCAAAGTGCTGGCATTAGAAGCATTAGCTACCACGCCTGGCCTACTTTGCCACAATTTTTTAAAAAAGAAAAAGTCAAGGGTCAGAGAGTGTGATGGCAAGTTGTTAGTTAAAGCGATAGACCATGGGATCCAGGAAAGTAAGCGTACCTAGGAGGGGTTGGTAGGAAGAAAAGGGAATGTTCAAGGGATTAAAGGTTGCAGTAGTTTGAAGGGGAAGACTAAAGAGTCTTTAAAGAGTAAGACTGAGAGAACTGAAATAATATCAAGATGTGCTGACTGCTATATTGGAGTGTTAGACTTTCAGAGGTAGAATGTGTAAAGGTGAGGATGTAACCATGGATATAGACTGCTAAAGAGTGGAGAGTGATAGCCTTGGGAATAGTTGAATTCACACACGAGAAGCCCTGGAGATAGGTTAGAAAGCAAGCCTGAATTGGCTGGGTGCGGTGGCTCACGCCTGTAATCCTAGCACTCTGGGAGGCCGAGGCGGGCGGATCGTCCTGAGCTCAGGAGTTTGAGACCAGGCTGAGCAAGAGCGAGACCCCGTCTCTACCAAAAATAGAAAGAAATTAATCGGACAGCTTAAAATATATATAGAAAAAAATTAGCCGGGCATGGTGGCGCATGCCTGTAGTCCCAGCTACTCGGGAGGCTGAGACAGTAGGATTGCTTGAGCCCAGGAGTTTGAGGTTGCTGTGAGCTAGGCTGACGCCACGGCACTCGCCCCAGGCAAGACAGTGAGACTCTGTCTCAAAAAAAAAAAAAAAAAAAAAAAAAAAAAAAAAAAAAAAAAAAAAAAAAAAAAAAAGAAAAAAAATAAATAAAATTTCATGCTGTGTACATCACATCGTAATTGTTATACAGAGTACGTTCAATTTATAAAATCAAAGAGAAGAAGTCATTCAGAAAGCCCCATCTAATTAAATGATACTTTGATACTATAGTTTGGCTTCTAATTTTGTTTCTGTGGTGGCAGATCTTTAATATAGTGTGGTTTATATTGAGTCTTAATATACTGTTTCCATCTTTCTTAGGAAAACAGGAAATCATTTTCACAACTTTATTAGTTGGCAAGACCTAAGAGCTGTTGAACTTGTAAAATCTTGGAATAGTTCTCTTCTAATGAAGGTAATCTTTTTCTTATCATCTGTGGTTTGGATATTATTGTTTTTTCCTGCAAATGTCCCTTAACTGTAGACTTAATTGTATTATTTTAGGACATTAAGAGGAGAATACACATACATGCACTCTCTACACCAGTGAAATTTCCTAATAAGTTAAACTTATTTATTATTTATCCAAAACAATATGTGGTAGACTTAAGTACTTGTAGCTCAGGAAGTCCTCAGGAGGTTTGGGGTGGACCAGAGTTTTACATGTTGGTGAGAATTCGTGTTTCTGCCCGTGAGAAATGGAAACAATACAGACTAGATAGAATGAAATGTCCAAATTTCATCATTTTTTGTTTTACAAGTGGAGAATGGATATTGAGATAGATAATTAGCAGACTGCCACAAGTGCTTAACGTTACGCGAGGCATGTAGTGTCTACCAGTAATTGACAGTGGTGTCGGTGATGACAGCAGCAACAGCAACATCATCAATATCAGCTGCTCTTCTGTTGCTTCTTTGAAATGTCCCTCACTCCCAAGTGTGAGATTACTGAGTCAAAGGGTAAGACAATTTGCCAGCTCTTCAAATGTGGTCAGGCCTACAATATTTGAAGTCATAATCAATATTCCGTATTAATTATTTTAGTACTTCTAACGCCTCACTGTTAAATGCCTTCTGAGCTAGTGTACCGGCACTAGATTGTGCCCAGCAGCGTGTCTGGAGCATCAGTTTTACCTGATAAGTGTTTGAAGACATTATTTTTATATGGAAACAAACATGAATATATTATAGAATATAACAACAATGCATGAATGAAACAATTTTGCCATAATCTCACTTGAATTGACTTTTTATTAATTTAATATATAAAAATGGACCTTGCTGTGATAACTTGTGAGGCTGAATATTGAGAGGTACTGTTTATAGGAAGAACACAGTAATTGAGAGTATTAAAAGTGGTTATAAGGAAATATTATGAGCTTTTATATGAATTTTGTAATTTTTTTTTTTTTTTTTTTTTTGAGACGGAGTCTCACTCTGTTGCCTGGGCTAGAGTGCAATGGTGTCATCATAGCTCACAGCAACCTCAAACTCCTGGGCCCAAGCGATCTTCCTTCCTCAGCCTCCCAAGTAGCTGGGACTACAGGCATGCACCACCACACCCAGCTAATTTTTCTATTTTTGTGTTAGAGATGGGCTCTCACTATGTTGCTCAGGCTGGTTTCAAGCTCGTGGTCTCAAGCAGTCCTGTCACTTCGGCCTCCCAAAGTGCCAGGATTACAGGCATGAGCCACTGTGCCCAGCCTGCATACTCTTAAATTATAGAATTTATAATGTGTAATTTTCTACCTTAATGTATAATTTTAAGTTTTTAATAGTCAGTTCATCAAACATTCCTTAAGTTAGTCATTGAAGTTTTTAAAACTTTTATTCCTTTGGAAATAAATATGACTATGAAAACATTTACTTCATAGTATGAGCCCCAAATCTCAAATCTTGATCTTGAAATGTGACCTTGAGCACAAAACTAAGCATTTCAAGCACTTTATCTACTTAATATTGAACATGTATATGATGAAAGTTTTGGATCCTTTTAGCAGAAAAGGACCCTCACTCATCCTTTAGGGTCCAGTTCATGCGTCACCTATAGGAACCCTTCTCTGCCATCCTATTTAAAAGAACCCCTCCCCATCTCTTACATTGTGCTTTATTTCCTTCATAGCAATATTAAATTTCAAATATTCTGAGACATTTATTTTTTGAATTGAAATTTTAATTGACATAATCAATTCACATGCAGTTGCAAGAAATAATATAGCAATTCATTATATACTTTGCAGTTTTTCCCAACGGGAGCATTTTGCCAAACTACAGCATAATGTCACAGGATATTGACATTAATATAATGCATAAATCTTATTTGGATTTCCCCAGTTTTATTGTGTGCCTGTGTGTGTGTATTAAGTTCTATACAATTTTTTCATCTCTATAGGGTTCATGTATCCACCACCATATGCAAGATACTGAACAATTCCAACACTACTTGCATTGCTTTTTTATAACTACATCCACCTCTCTCCTATCCACCTCCCTACCCTCTCCCATCCCGAGTTCCTGGCAACCACTAATCTGTCCTCCATTTAAAAAATGTTCTAATTTCAAAAATGTGTACGTAGGATCATACTTTTTAAAAAATGTAACCTTTTGGGAGTTGCTTTTTTCATTTATATGATTTCCTGGAGATTCATCCAAGTTGTTGCCTGTATCAGTAGCTTGTTTCTTTTTATTGCTGAGTTGTATTCAATAGTACAGATGTACCACAGTTCATTGAACCATTCACCTGTTGTAGGGCATCTGTGCTGATTCCAGTTTTTGGATATTACAAATAAAGCTGTTATGAACATTCTTTTCATTTCTCTGGCATAAATGCCCCAAGAGTACAATTGCTAGTTCATATGATAATTGCATGTTCTGTTTTATAAGAAACTATCAAACTTTTTTTTTAAGAGTGACTATACCATTTACTTTCTCATCAGCAATGTATGTGTCAATGAGACATATATTTTTTCATATTTTAGCGTCTCTGAAATCAGGATACATTTCTTGGTGGCATATTAAATAATGATGCATTTTACAATCTGTGTTCTTAGATTATCCTGTTTATTGACTTGATTGCTTATTTATCTTTGTTTTCACAAGAATGTAAATTTTAAAAAGGCAGGGATTCTGCCTGTATTGTTCAATTTGGTTTTTCAAGGCCTAGCACAGTCCTTATTACACTTAGAAGGTACTCAATAAGTAGTTGTTAGATATATGAACAAAGATGTTAATTGTTTATATGTTAACTAAAAGAGCAGGTGTTAGAGCTCTTAATGTTAATATTTTTGTGTGACCCCACCCTGGGTATCTGTGTTTCAACAGAAAATCCCTAAAGTATCCTAAATCTAATTTTTTATAAGAGAGGTATAGTGTGGTTATGGAGGAAGAACCCATTTCAGTTTAAATCATTTCTTATAATATGAAAAATTATAGGAAGAATTATGAGTGGATACTTTGCATACTTTTAAAAAGACAGATTTTAATAAATAATTTAAAATATATATGCCACATAGAATGTAAAGAAATGCAAAGATTTGAGCACTGAACAAGATTGAAAAGGAAGTTAAAAGGACAAGACTGAAATATAGAGATAACTGAGTCTACAGATTTTCTTGATTGACGTATTATCAACTATAATAAAAATGAAAGAAATAGAAATTTATATTACTGTTTTTCACAAATAAACCAAAATCTTTAAATTTATTTTGGGGATGAGGTGGGGATTAACAAAAGTAGGTAAGTTCAACAAGTGGGTAAGTTCTCTGTAAGTGAATGTTTTGTTAAAACATCAGTTTTATATAATTGTCCATCTATGTCCTTGTAATGTGTGGCAGGATAAAGTTGCGGTTTGTTGTTTTTTTCAGTATATCTTACGAACCTTAAAACTCAAAGCTTGTTTTCTGTGTACTTAAGGCTTTTTAAAAGTAAATGTTTTGCTTATTAAGAAATAAATCTGAAACTATATGATATGTTTTATCTTTCATAATTAGATAAGTATAGATAGTATTAAAATAATACATCCGAAATTTTAAGTACTTAATGTATTGGGATATTTCCTGCTGAGTTAGTACTAACTTGATTTCTAATAGGAAAGAATAAGAGCTCATTCTTTACTGGCTGGGATTGTGTTTTCTCAAGATTTTGATTCATAGAGGCAATTTGAATCTAAGATGTAATATTATAAATGTGAAAAAATTTAGAATATGAGCCTTCAAAATCAAAGATTAGCTGACAGCTTTATGTAGATGATGTTACTATTTGAATAGCAATGAATCAATGCTACCTTACTACTAAATAGTGTAGACTTATCTGAGAGGCCTACAGTAAAATTTAAGGGTACATATTCTAGTGAAATAAGAATACTGCAAATACAGCCTCTTCCCTAATTCTCTCCCTTCACTTCATTCTTGCATAGTCAAGAATAGGTATAGAGGTAGAAAATAGTTGCTTAAAAAAATGTTTATAAGTACCCAAAATGCTGATATTTGCTAAAGGAATTCAAGATAGATGTGCTATATTTCATATGTTTGAATACAGATTGTCCATTTAGGATAATATTGCTGTATTTGATTTCCTTAAGTGTTGAGAACACTTTTATAAGTAGTTAAAAGACCTGTTTGTTACTGTATTTGTTTGCATGTGATTAGAATTGACATGGAAACTTCAATCATCATTAAATATATTTTCTTGCAATATCTTTTTTTAAATAGCTGTTACATAGTTCCTGCCGAGTGCTTCACTTTTTCACTAGAAGTAAACGACTTTTTGCAGCCAGTTTGTTCACTTTCACAACCCAGCATAGTTCTTTGCGATTAGCCTGGATTTTACAGAATCTGATTGAGGTAAGAAAAGATTGTGTGTGTAGAAATGAGATAAAGACTATGAAAAAAATTCAAGGAATAAAAATAGTAATTGATTATTTGAGGGAAAACTAAGTGTCCACCATATATTGGAATGGAAGGCAAGGCATAATTGATTTATTTTTTAAAACTTTTTATTTTGTCAGCACATCTAGAAAGGTGAACAAAACAAAAATGTACCACTCAATGAGATAGTGTGGAACAAACATCTGTGTGACACCACCTGGATCAAGAACTAGAATGCTATGATACTTTATATCACATTTTCTTTATACTTTTACAATTTATGTGTTTATTCCTCAACACCATACTTAAGTTTTGCCTAAATACTTTTGACCTATATAAATTGAATTGTGCAGTGTATATTTTGTGCCAGATTTCCTTTGCTTAACGTTGTGAAATATACCCATGTTGTGTGTCAGTTAATTTGCTTATAGTTTCATTGCTCTTTACTATTTACTATATGATTTTGCCACAGTTTATTTATCTATTTTGTTCATGTACATTTGGGTTATTTCCAGTTTTTGGCTATTGTGAATAATGTATCTCTTGGTGTACATGTAAATGCTGTGTCTATATAAATGAATTTTTAGGGCATGAATGTGTATATATCTTCACCTTTAGTGAATAATGTCAAAACACTTTTCTAAAGTGGTTATTAATGTAACAGTTTACACACCCATCATCAGCGATGGCAGGAATTTGGATTTCATTTATTATCATAATTGATATTATCAGTTTTTTATATTTCAGCCATATGGGTAAGAATAACTCATTGTGATTTTAGACTGGATAAAAAACAAGATCCAAGTATGCTGTCGAAAGGGATACACTTTAGATGAAAAAATATAAATATGGGCTGGGCATGGTGGCTCACGCCTGTAATCCTAGTACTCTTGGGGGCTGAAGTGGGAGGATTGCTTAAAGGCAGGAGTTCGAGACCAGCCTGAGCAAGACTGAGACCCCGTCTCTACTAAAAACAGAAAAAATTAGCTGGACAACTAAAAATAGAAACAAAAATTAGCTGGGCATGGTGGTGAGCACCTGTAGTCCCAGCTGCTTGGGAGGCCAAGGCAGGAGGATCACTTGAGCCCAGGAGTTTGAGGTTGCTGTGAACTAGGCTATGCCACGGTACTCGAGCCTGGGCAACAGAGTGAAACTCTGTCTCAAAAAAAATACAAGTATGTTAAAAGTAAATGAATGGAAAAGATGTGTCATGCAAAGAGCAACCACAAAAAGCTGGAGTGGCTATGTTAATATAAGACAGTGTAGACTTTGAAACAAAAAAAATGTCACTAAAGATAAAAAGGGAATTTTATAATGAGAAGATCAATTCATCAGTAATAAATAACAGTTATAAATATATATGTATGTAATAATGTTGCTGAATGCAGGTATGGCTGCCTGCCACCTGAGAACCAAACATCAGAGGCGAGTGTTGGTGAAGGGAGGGTAGTTTATTCAAGTGCCAGCAACCTGAGGAGATGGCAGACTGTTGTCTCAAAGACCATCTCGTCACCTCTGCTTACTGAGCAACTTATAACAGGAAGGGGTAAAGGTGGTTGATGACAGAAAGCAAACATTGTGCAAGTAATAATGATTTGCTCTCTGGTTATCACCAAACAATAGGTCAAGTGGTGGATCTTGTTATCAGCAGTCTGTGGGTGGCCTATTTTGGAGATTGTTTTCCAATCTTGTGCCCAGCAGCTGTGTAAGCAAGCAGCAGGTTAATTTTAAACTTTTAAGACAGAACAAGCCAAAGGCATACTGGAAGCAAAATGGCTTCCTTTTAGCCAGCCGAGCATTATAGCCTGAATGGCCCTTGGGCTGTGCTTACAGTAAGATAGCCTCATAATACATGAAGCCAAAGCTGACAGAGGTGAAGGACAAAATATATAGTTGGACAGTAATAGTTGGAGACTTCAATATTCCACTTTCAAAAATGAATAGAACAACTAGACAGAAGATCAATAAGGAAATAGCAACTTTGAATAACAATAAAAATGAACTAGACCTAACAGACATTTATAGAAAGATCCATCCAAAAACAGCACAATATACATTCTTTTCAAGTACACATGGAACCTTCTTGAGGAAAGACCATATGCTAGGCCATAATACAAGCCTCAATAAATTTAAAAGGATTGAAATCATACAAAGTATGTTCTCTGACCAAAATGGAATGAAATTAGAAGTAAATAACAGAAGAAAATTTGGGAAGTTCAAAAATATGTGGAAATTAAACAATACACTTTTAGAAACCCAAAGAAGAAATCACAAGAGAAATTAGGAAATACTTTGGGATGAATGAAATGGAGAAACAACATACCAAAATTTATTGGATTCAGGTAAAAAAGTGCCTAGAAGGAAATTTGTGGCCAGAGTATATTATATATAGAAGGCTATATTTAAAAAGAAGAAAAAAATCAAATCAGTAATCTAACATTCTACCTTAAGACACTGGAAAAAGATGAGCAAATTAGCAGAAGGAAAGAAACAATAAAGGTTAGAGTAGAAATTAATGAAATAGAGACTAGAAAAACAATGAAGCAAACCAACAAAACCAACAAAACAACTTTTCAAAGTTAGTTCTTTGAAAAGATTAGCTAGACTGACAAAAAGAGAGGACTCAGATAACTAAAATTATGAATGAAAGAGGGCATATTAATACTGATGTCACAGAAATAAAAAGTATTAATAGGCAATACTATGAACAAGTGTATGCCAACAAATTAGATAACTAAAATAAAATGGAAAATTTCCCAGAAATAAACTACTGAAAATGACTCAAGAAGAAATAAGTAATCTGAATAAATCTATAACAAGAAAAGAAATTGAATTAGCAGGTAACAAATTGTCACCTAGAAAAGCTCAGGCCCAGATGGCTTTACTAGTGAATTCTACTGAAAGCTTAAAGAAGAATTTACAACAGTCTTTGACAAATTCTTCCGGAAAATAGAAGAGGAGGGGAAAAGAGACAATTGAACAGTAATAGTTGGGACTTCAGTAACCCACTTTCAATAATGGGTTACACTTTCATTATTGGAATGGAAGACACTTCCGAACTCATTCTGTGAGGCCAGTATTACCCTGATGCCCAAATCAAAGACATCACAAGAAGAGAAACCTATCAACCAATATTACTTATGAATATGGATGCTACTCAACAAAACACTAGCAAGTCAAATCTAGCAACATATAAAAGGATTATATACCTTGACCAAGTGGGCATATCCCAAGAATATCAGGTTGGTTTAGCATTTGAAAATCAATTAATATAATTTACTATATTGTTAGACTAAAGTACAAAAACCACATGATTATGTCAGTTGATGTATTAATAGAAAAAACATTTGACAAGACCTAACATCTCTTCATGATAAAAATACTCAACAAACTAGGAATAGAAGGAAACTTCTCCAACCTGATCTACGAAAAACTCACAGATAACACCATACTTAATGGTGAAAAACTGAATGCTTTTCCCCTAAGTTCAGGAACAAGACAAGGATGTCTGCTCTTACCACTTCTAATTAACATTGTACTGGAAGTTCTAAGCCGGAGTAATAAAGCAAGATAATGAAATAAAAGGCAGCTAGATTGGAAAGGAAATAGTAGAACTATCTCTATGAGGCAGACAATGTGATTTCGTATATTACAAATGTAAGGAATCCCCTAAAAAATTACTAGAACTTAAACGAGTCCAGCAAGGTTGCAAGGTACAAGAACAATATACAAAAATCAATTGTATTTCTATATACTAGCAATAAACAATTCAAAAATGAAATTAAGAAAACAATTCCATTTATAATAGCATCAAAAAGGATAAAATACTTAGGAATAAGTTTAACAAAACTGCAAAATTTATACTCTGAAAACTATAAAACATTATTGAATGTAGTTAATTAAGGCCTTAATAAGTGGAAAGACATCCTATATACATGGATTAGAATATTTAATAGTGTTAAGATTATAGTACTCTCCAGATTTATCTACAGATACAGATTCAACACAATCCCTAACAAAATCCCATCTACTTTTTTTTTTTTGCAGCACACAAACTGATCCTAAAATTCATACAGAAATTTGGGGAATCCAGAATAGCAAAAATAATCTTGAAAAAGTAACAGAACAGGACAGTTCACACTTCCAAATTTCACTGTAGTTTCAATTTGCATTTCCCTAATTAGTAACAAAGTTGATTATCTTTTCATGCAGTTACTGAACATTTGTATATACTTTTGTGACATACCTATTTAAGTCTTTTGCCCAGTAAAAAATTAATAGACTTTAATTTTTAGAGCAGTTTTAAGTTTACAGAAACATTTAGCAGAAAGTATAGAGTTCCCATATATCCTCACCCCCAATATACCCTCACCCCGCAATAGTTTCTCCTATTACTAGCATCTTGCATTAATGTGGTACACTTATTACAATTGTTAAACCAATATTGAAACATTATTATCAATGTAATGTACCGAGCATTACAGTACCGTACACTGTAGTTTCACTGCCGTAAAAATCCCCTGTGCTTCACCTACCCATCCCTCTTGCCTGAACCCTTGAAACTAGGCTGTCACTGATGTTTTTATTGTCTGTATAATTTTGCCTTTTCCAGAATGTCTTGTAGATGGAATCACACACAGTATGTATCCTTTTCAGACTGGCTTCTTTCACTTAGTAATATGCATTTAAGGTTTTGTCATGTCTTTTTGTGCCTTCGTAGCTCATTTCTTTTTATTATTGAATAATATGCCATTGTCTGGATGTGCTATGGTTTGTTTATCTAGTCACTTATTGAAAAACATCTTGGTTGCTTCCAGTTTTTGGCAGTTATGAATAAAACTGCTATAAACTTGTGTGCACTGGCTTTTATGTGGACATAAATTTCAACTTATTTGGGTAAATACCTAGATATGCAATTGCTACATCATATGGTAAGATTGAATTTAGTTTTATGAGAAACTGCCAAACTGTCTTCTAAAGTGGCTGTACCATTTTCAGTTCCCACCAACTGAATGAGAGTTTCTGTTGCTCCATATCCTCTCCAACATTTGATGTTGTCAGTACTTTGAATTTTAGCCATTCTAATAGGTATGTAGTAGTATCTTATTGTTTTGATAGGTGTGTAGCAGTATCTCATTGTTTACAATTCCTTAATGGTGTATGACATAGAGCATATTTTCATGTGCTTATTTACCGTCTGTGTATCTTTTGTTTTTTTTGCTTTTTTTTCTATTTTGCAAATTTTTTTTTTTATTTCAGGGTATTATGAGGGTACAAACATTATGGTTGCATTTTATATCTTTGCCTCACCCAAGTGAGGTTTAGAGGCATGCCCTTCCCCTCTACAATGCTCCCCGTGTCCTTTATTTGTGGGTTTACCCCACATCCCCCTAATCCCTGGAAAGTATTACTGCCATGTGAGCACCCTAGTGTTGATCAGTTAGTACCAATTTGATGGCAAGTACAAGTGGAGCCCATTCTGCCGATCTGTGTATCTTTCGTGAGGTATCTATTTAGATCTTTTGCCATTTAAAAAATTTTTAATTTGTAGACTATTTTTTTGGGTCAGTTTTAGGTTTACAGAAAATTGAGTGGAGTAGAGTTCTTATATACCCCCTCACACCCACCACCACCAGTTGCAGTAGGTCTGTTACCATTGATGAACCAAATTGATGCATTATTGTTAACTGAAGTCTATAGTTTATGTTAGGATTCACTGTGTTGTACATTCTGTGGGTCTTTACAAATATATAATGACATGTATCTACCATTATATGTGCACAATAGTTTGAATGCCCTAAAAATCCTCTGCACTCAATTTTGTCCACACTGAGCCTCTGATAATTCATCAATTACAGCATAGGATTTCCTCTGTAAGATGTTTTTTTCCTCTGCCTTCTTTCAAGATTTTCTCTATCTTTGGTATTCTACAATTTGACTACGATATGCCTAGGCATGGACTTCTTGATATTTATTCTGCTTGTTCTCTGAGCTTCCTGGATTTGTCATTTGGTGTCTGTCATTAATTTTGGAAAATTCTTAGTCATTTTTACTTAAAATATTTCTGTTCCTTTTTCTCTTTCTTCTTCTGATATTCCCATTATACATGTTATACCTCTTGTATTCTCCCACAGTTCATGAATATTCTGTTCCATTCTTTTTCTCTTTGCTTTTCAGTTTGAGAAGTTTCCATTAACATATCTTCAAGATCACTGATTTACTTTGCTGTGACCATTCTACTGATGAGCTCATCAAAGGTTTTCTTCATTTCTGTTTCAGTATTTTC
>RJWJ010029695.1:0-20408 GCA_004363605.1 Indri indri | reverse complement strand
GGTGGTGCCTATATATATTCATATTGTGGTATATGCTTAATATTACTGTCAGCAAAGATTTATTTTTTTATTTCTGTTTTAGAAGTAACATTTTATTAGGAATTTCCCTTGCTTTCACTGTCTCATCTATCGAGCAGTTTGGGTGGATTTTTAAAATACATTGGTCCTCCAATGGTCCACTTTTTATCTTAAGCAACAGTGTTTCCTTATTTGTTGAATCATTCCTATCAGCATCAAAATATACTTTAGTCTTTGCCATATTTAATAAGGAGGAAAAAAAAACCTTCCCTTTACCAAATCCTCTTAGCACCCAATTCTTTCCCTCAATAGCAAAATTCTCAAGAGAGAACAGTTTTACATGATTTAAAGATTCTTTTGATGACAGGGCACAACATAATGACATTCATGGCACTTGGATAGATGACAGACACAGCTTTGTTACTTGCAGCTCTAAAAAAGAAACAACATTACTCAGGGCCACAAAGGTGGTTGCGTTGAAGACAGGGACAGAGTGAGAGTAACCTGGCACTAGCTGTAGGGGCAGCTTGTGTTGCGCAGGCAGAGTGGTGTTAGCTAAGCCTGGTGGGCTCATGTTGGCATTGGCTAATCTGAATTATTTTTTCAGTTCCGGGGCACAGAGGTGGTCCCCAGTTGCCTGGTACCTGTTCCTAGGGTGACTAGGGTAGGGACATGGTGGCCCCAGAGTGTAAGGATATAAGAGAATTAGTAGGATATAAATTTATTCAATTACTCAAGAATTGAGGCAATTGACCAGCCTCAAGCCAGAGACTTAAAACTGGATAAAGACAGTATTAAATACAAACAAAACATAAAAACTATATTACATTATCTATATTTGTAATCACCAATAATAGGTCTCCTATTTTTTTTTTTCTTGTTACCACTCCTATCAGAATTTTGTTCATAACTCACCAAGTGATCTGCAATTAAGGTCAGTGACAACATCAGTATTGACAAATTCAAAGGCTAATTCTCAGTGCTGGCCTATGGGTAGTGTTTGAAGTGGTCTGCTGACTTTGTGCTTTAAATATGTTCTTCAGTTTCTTTCCCGCACAGCCCTTCATCACTGGTAATCACCTCACAGTCTCCTGGACTGTTCCTCAAATCATCAACTTTTTTACATTGTTTGTATCATAATCACTCAAACATCTTTTCCATGTCTACCTGCATTCACCCCCAAAGTCCCCTCATTCACCCCAGGCTTTTAAATACCTTGTTTAAACTGATGACTCACAAATGTGTATCTCCAACCCAGAACATCATACTGAATTTATACCCAAGTCTCAATTAACTCTATGTCCATGTTACATCTATATTTTACTTTAATTCATATCCTCTTCCTACTTAACTTTTCTGTTTTGACTTGAATGTCTAATGCTGTCTAAAACTTAACACTCCCAAGAATGAACCAGTTTCTTAGGCTAAAGCAATACATGTGATAATTCTTCACTCATATCAATTCCATCATTCCTGGTTCTATCATGAAATCCAGATTCTGAGCAGTATCACTTATTAGTACCTACACGACTGATACAAGTCATAATTCTTCTTAAGTTGGATTTTTGAAACACGTTTTATGTTTTTATCTTGATTCAATTTTCTTCCTCTCGAGACTATTCTCACAGAATTATATAGTCTTTATTATCCTTCGATTTCAGTTAAAAGAACAGTAATCTACTTTGGCTTAAAGAATCTGAATTATAATGTTCTAGTTGCTTTGACTTTTTCATCTGTGATTTTTCTCCCTTTCTGCTGCTCGCATACTGATCTGCTTTTTGTTCATTGAACACACCAAGCACACTTCTGCCTTGGGGCCTTTTAATTTGCCATTCCCTCTGACTAGAATGCTTTTCCTCCTGATATTAATAAGGTTTACTCTGTTATGTTTTAAGATAATTCATCAAGGTTCAATTTTTTCAATCAGAAATTGCCTTTAGTAACCAACTAAAAATTGTACTCTTCCCCCAATGCAGAACATGAGAACATTTAGCTTTATTTAGCTTTTACAATATGCAATAGTTTTCTGTTACTGCCATAACGGATAACCACAAACATGCTGATGCAAAACAGCACAAATTATTTTGTTGTAGTTCTGTAGGTCAGAACATCATCTCACTGGACTAAGATCAACGTATTGGATGGGCTGTGTTCCTTTGTAAAGGTTCCAGGGGGGGATTTGTTTTCTTAATCATTTGCTTTGTTGGTAGAATTCAGTTTATTGTGATTGTAGAGACCACGTCCCCAGTTTCTTGCTGAGGGCTGTTCACAGCTTCTACAGAGTGCTGCATTTCTTCCTTGCATCATCTTCAAAGCCAGCAGATTTGGGCTAGTTCTTCTCACCTGGAATCTCTTTGATCCTTCTTCCACTGTATTTTTTTTTTTTCCCTGACCACAGCCTAGAAAATTTCTGTTTTAAAGGACCCTGTGATTAGATTTTACCCATCTGAATATTTGAGAATAATTCCCCATCTCAAAGTACTTAACTTGATAATATTTGCAAAGTACATTTTTCCATGTAGGGTACCATTGAATTATATGGGTATAGGAAGTTAAAGTGTGAACATGTTTTGGGGAAGTCTTAGTATACCCACAACACACTATCTAACTCATCAAGTATTTCTAAATTTCTTTTTACTGTTTCTTCTCACAACAGTAAGATAGTAATGGGGAACAATATATTCTCCCTCACTATTATATCTCAATTACCTAGAATAATTCCTGGCTGATCAGATATGTTCAGTAAATAATTGTTGAATAAATAGATACGGATATATAGATAAGTAATCATCTTAGTTTTTATTTCAATTGGATGCATGTAAAACACTCCAGAAATAATTTTATGCTGATTTTTAGCCAAAATATTATAGTGTCTTTCCTGCGTGTTATAAAATTTCTATGGAGTATCAGTGCAGAGAAAATTTAAAAAATGTTGGCAGATTCAAAATTTCTCTGACAAAAATATATTGTAATTATGTTAAGGCAAAATAGGATTAAACCTTTTTTATTGGAATGAACAGTTTGTGAAAGGGTGAATTTTTTTCTTGAATAATACAAAACAAATTGTCAAACAATTTTGGCAAATCAAAGACATTTGCATCTAAACTTAAGTGAAAAAAGTACTCCTCTATATTTTGCAACCTCATAAAACTTTGTGGGTGACAAATAAATAGTATCTTAGTCTGGGTACAGAAATCATTTCTAATACATTCTTCTGTCTCCAAGGAGGGCCGCAGTACCTGAGATATCCAATAAGCAATAAAAAAAAGTTGATGTTTGAACTAAACAATGGGGTTACCAACTTTCTATGCTATCTATAAGACTTTCATTTTTAATTTCTGAAATATGTTTAAAGTTTATCTTAGTTAAGAATTACATCTTAATTGCCTACTTGCTATTAGCCTCAATTAGTAATAGAGATTTTTGAAAGATGATTATTGCAGCTAAGATAATTTAGATAATTTGAACTCAGCATTCTTAGTTCTCTGTGAACTAGAGGAAGCATACTCTTATTTTCGATGTCCTCTGAGGTAAAGGGGGATGTAATTTTAAGAAAACAAAAATGTAAATTTAAAAAAATAGGAAAATTCACCATTTGACAATAATTTTTTTTTATTTCAGCATATTATTGGAGTACAAATGTTTAGGTTACGTATATTGCCCTTGCCCCCTGCCGCCCCCAGTCAGAGCTTCAAGCGTGTCCATCCCCCAGACCCTGTGGGAGGGGATGGGTATATACATACATACATAATGAGTGCAATGTTTAGGTTATGTATATTGTCCTTGTCCCCCCTCCCCCGCCCCGAGTCAGAGCTTCAAGCATGTCCGTGCCCTGGAAGGTGCGCATCGCACTCATCATGTATGCATACACCCATCCCCTCCTCCCCCCTCCCACCTGCCCGATACTCAATAAATGTTATTCCTATATGTGCACTTAGGTGTTGATCAGTTAAAACCAATTTGCTGGTGAGTACACGTGGTGCTTATTTTTCCATTCTTGGGATATGCTTCACTTAGTAGAATGGGTTCCAGCTCTATCCAGGAAAATATAAGAGGTGCTATATCACCATTGTTTCTTATAGCTGAATAGTATATGGTCTACATGTACCACATTTTATTAATACACTCATATATCGATGGGACCTTGTGTTGTTTCCATATCTTTGCAATTGTGAATTGTACCGCTATAAACATTCAAGTGCAGATGTCTTTTTTAGAGAATGTCTTTTATTCTTTGGGGTAGATGACCAGTAATGGGATTGCTGGATCAAATGCTAGATATACTTTAATGGCCTTTAGTGAAAAGTCCCAAAACAATAAATGTTGGTGTGGATGCAGAGAGATTGGAACACTCATACACTGCTGGCAGGACTGCAAACTAGTGCAACCTCTGTGGAAAGCAATACGGAGACAATGAGTTTTTTATACTAAATGAAAATATCCAATGGAATAAATATTGGATTGCCACATATTAATAATAAATTTATGTATTTGGTCACAGTTTTGGGGAATTTTAAATATTAGATAGGTAAATATTCTTTAGAAATGAAAACTCTAGCTCTGCAAGGTAAACATGAAAGTCACACCAGTCTACTTTAATAGTCATTTGATCTTTGTTTTTACTACATCAATTCTACTTACATCAATTGATTTTCGTAAGAGAATTCAATATTTTCCTTTTATAAATCTTCAAGTTCCATTTATGTGGGTCTCCATCTCAAATGCTAATGGTCTCTAGAGTATTTCAGCAGGCCCAAGAAAATCATGTTTCCAATTCTGCTGGTCTCAGAGATTGTTTCATGTGTAGGTACATGGCTGAGAATTTGGGTTTTTTGTCCCGAAAAGATAAATCTCAGCAGCTTCTGGCAGGAATTTTCTGATCATGAGGGAAAACGAACAAAATAACTGATAGAGTCAGTGCAGCAGCTGCAGCTCTGAAATGAGAAGAATTAAACTGTAACTTGCTGTTATCAATGACTGCAATCCCTCCACCACCCACTTTAAACATTTCATTCTCCATCCTGTTAGCATTCAAGTTTAATCCTTCATGTTCTCCAACTCCAAACTGCTTCATCCTACGTAGACTTACAAACATTTGTTGCTGGTACATCTGCAGACTCATTTATTCCTCACCCCTCGGATGCTTTTTCTTTCCTCATTTGTAGGTTAAATTCCATAAACCAGCATTATAACCATACGCTACATAAACCCTCAGCTTTCCTCCCCGCATTATGTATCACTGCTTCTCCACCATGGAGAACAATGTCTGGGATACAGGAGACATTCAGAAAGACTTTGTTGAATGAATGGACTCTATGTGTTTCTACATGTTTTTTGAGTGTTTGTTTGTGTTGAAGAATAAGGAAAATAGACAATGAAATGGGAAAAAAAAATAACTAAATTCACACAACAATTTCCTGGCAAAAGACCTTGTATAGAGCTCAAGCCACTTGGCTCCCAGTTCTTCACTCTATTCTTCCCAATTTTCTAGGTCTCTGAACACCCTAATTCAATTTCTCATGGTCTACTTTGATCTGTATTTAATGATCTTCCTTCCACTCAACAGTTGCAGAAAGACGTATGTATGAAGAAAACAATTCAACTTTTACACACTTATATGCTATAAGACATGCACACAGATCCTTTATGACTAAAATTATTAACAAATGCAAACCTTTAAAATACTGTGGTTTTTAAACTGAGAGCTGATCGTGCAAACTAATATTGACAATCTTTAAAGTCTTTTAATCTTGTCCTAGAATAAAGATATGGGCCCTGTAAGGCTCTGCCTCTGACAAGTTTGGGGATAAAACTAGAATTATGCTGTATGCATTAATTTTAGTTGTATTAGTGAGGACACTTTCTTTCTCTCTCTCTGCTATGAGGAGACAGAGAGAAGGCATCAATCTACTAGTCTGGAAGAGAGCTCTTATTGGAAATTGAATTGGCCAGAACCTTGATCTTGGACTTCTAGGCTCAGGAACTATGAGAAATAAATTTCTGTTGTTTAAGCCAAAAAACAAAAAGATGAGTGAGAAAGAAAATTATAGTGAAGGTTATTTCTGCAACACAATTGTTCAGTAAATTCATTATTTTACAATATCTGGTTTAAAATAAACTATTTAAATAAAGGGTATTTTTAAGAATTTGATGAGTTAGTAACAATTATACTTTTGATTTGACATTTAAATAAATAAAGCACATTAGAGAGGGTTTATTGTTTGTATTTTTGTTTTTGGCAATTTTTTGTTTATTGTATGTATTGAATAAGATAGCTGAGGGTGAATCTCCAAACCTAATAAAGACCAGAATTATCACATGTTAAAAAGATTAGACTGAAAGTAGAAAATTCCACTGACTGCAAGTCAAATATTAGTTAGACACTATAATATGTGCACTATAATATGTGTCTGTGTACTCCAACTAAATAGGAAATGTGCATGTCATTAAGCTAAAGTCATAACTGTTCTATTCACTTATCCTCTGGTTATGTTACCTTTTGTCACCTATTGTTGTGTTTTGTTTTCTTTCTTTACTTTATAGGTAGAGAATTGGGTAAAACCTACCTCTCAGCTAAGGTACACACTCTTCATCCATTATCCTTTCTTTGGTTTTATTTCTTTATTTCTTACTTTATTCATACATTCCATTTTTCTTCCCCTCCCCATCATCACACTCTAATATGTCTGGTGTATATCCTTGAATTCTACATATGCTTTATTTGGGGAGTATGCATTTTTAAATACATACATGACTTAGTAATATAAAGCACATTCCTTTTTATATGTTTTTGTGTATGAGGTATATTTACACTAGTTTAATTCTTCTGACTGCTGCATTATATTTATACGATGTATTCAGTATTTGTCTCTTTCCTCAGAAATAAACAGTTTTTTATTAACACCCTTTAAATCCCATTACCACAAGAATGCTGAAATGAACTTCTGGCACATTTTGTCTTCCAGAGAATGTCTCTGGGCTATATATCTAGAAAAAGGGTTATCGTATCATGGGATATATTATGATTGAAGATGCCACATTACTCACCATTATCACTTCACACGCCAAATTTCTATTAGCAGTGCAGTGTGTCAAAATGTACTTCAATTTCACCAAAAGTATTATTGAGTATTTTATCTTTGAAGATCCTATGGATATAATGTAGTGGACATTTTATTTTTATTTACCAATTAGTTATGATTCTGTATACTTTATATAGAATTAATTTGAGTTTTATCATCCACTAAATATTTATTTATATCCTTTCTCCATTTTTCAATTATGTTTCCTGTTTTATTTCTTAGTGATTTTCAAGAATTATTTTTTTAATATATTATATTTTAGTCTCCTGCAGGTTTTGAGTTTACTAAAAACGTTTATATATGTTTATATACGGTATGTATATAATCCTGTAAATCTACTCTTCATACTATGTTTTATGCTTTAGAAATATTTTTTGAAAGTTATTTCTTACACTCCTCATGTACAGTTTACATTTTGTTCATATGTAAGCCAAATTAACCTGAAGTGTACCTTTTTATATGCTGTAGGTATCTCATTTTATTCTATTGCATAGACTAAACCAATTTGTCACTTTATTGATTTGTTTCTTCTATATTTATCCTAGAATAAATCTAGACAGATAGGAAGAGATATATAAATAGATATCTGAACTTTCTATTCACTCTCGTTGGTGGATTTACCCTTCTAAAAATTGTTTACTATGTCCAGATTTATTTAATCCTCCCCTTTACTCTATTTTTATAAGGACTTAGTTATAAATTAACATGTTAAAAATTATAGATCATTTTGATATTAATCAACATCTTCATAATATTGATTTCACCAGTCAGTAGTGTGCTTTATATCTCTATTAACTCTGACCTTCATTTATGACCCACAGATAGAAAAGATTTAACATTACCTTGATCCTAATGTGCATTAAATACATTCCTCTGTAATTTATATTTTTTGTTGACAGTTTAAATTACCTTATGCATTAATAACTTTTTGGTTGATAATTACTCTTGAAACCAAATCCAATTTTTTATTATTGTGAATCAATTTTCATATTCAGAATCTTGCTGATCTTATTATTTCTAATCATTTTAGATTAGAATGAAATCATTTTTGTTTCATATTGTCTATAAAGATGATTTTATTGCCTTTGTTTTAATCTTAACATCTCCCTCTTTTCTATTGTCATGTAATGCTTCCTGGAATATAGTGTCATGTGAAAAACTAGAGATAATAATAGCCATCTGTATTGTCTCCATTTCAGAGAATGAAAGTACAGCTCCTCCATAGCTTAAATTGCTTGATGTAGGTGTGTTGGTAGAATTTTTCACTAAGGACGTTTTCTTATATCCTTAGAATTTTTCTATAGGGACATTTTCTTATATCTTTAATTCACTAAGGGATTTTTGCCTCTTATCCTTTCCAATGTTTTATATTTTCATACTCCTTCCTATTTATTGCCAAATTGTTCAGTGACAAATGGAATCTTTGGAGGTTTAATTACTAATGGTTACATAGACTACTACTACTTTGCCAACATGATTCTTCTTCCTTCAAATAAAGATCCGTGCTTTTGTATGTTTACCTATATATTTGTTTATCTTTCTTTCTTTTATTCTTCATGGTGCCATATACTGTCAATTGCTATTATTTTGTGACCTACATATGTTCCACACATTTTCTCCCAGTTTGTGGTTATTTTTTTACACATTCTGTGGCTTCTTTTGATCAACAAATGTTTTTAAATTAAAGTTACAGTTTTATTTTTAATGTTTGTATTACCCATTTGAACTTTACATTTTTTGTTAAAGTAATTAACTATTACTTTTGTTACAGTAATAGATCAAGGATGTACAGATATTCTTCTGAATTTCTTTCAAACTATTTTATATATTTGTAAATTATAACTTTTTAAAAAACAAAAACAATCTGGACATGATTTTTTTTATGTAGTGTGATGTTTAAACACATTTTTATTTGTGATCACATACAATTTTTCACATTACTATGTATTGAAACCTGCATAGTTTTCTATTCCTGAGTTCCCACATTAACTCCGTTCAGGAAGTTGCCCCCTCCCTGACACACACACACACACACGTGTGGTTGTATTAGCTATTCTCACAGGCACTCATTTCAGAAATCAGATGCCTGCTCAGTGGTGTGGCAGGCCATGGGGAAAAATTAAAAGTTGGTTAAAACAGAGCCACTAGCTAATGGGGCTGGTCAGCCTCAGGTACAGAAACTGTTCTGGTACAAATGAAATCAAGCAGCAAATAAAAGGATAATATGCAGATAAATTGTCTCTCCTTTTTTCCTTTCAATGATCAAATCCAGACAGCTTTTTTCATGGAGCCAGTCTATATGCCCATGTAGATGTATTCACTAGGGAAATGGCTGTGGTTTTGAAGATCTCATCATAAAGCTGTAGTGAGGAGGATAATGCTTCATCGTGCATTTCTTCCCCTCTTTTCCTGTATCACAACCCTACTGTCTCACTCTCACTGCCCCAGGATTGTAAGATCCAAATAAAGAATTGGCATTTAATCTACTTGTACAGTTTGTCTTCTTCAGCACACAGGTTCAGGAAATTGCTAACAGGTATTTTTTCAGAAAGCAGGCCTTCAGAATGGGATTTTAGAATTGGATTGCCCACTTGACTTAAGACAATGATGAACCCACTGACATAAAATTTGAGATGACAATAGCTGCTGGAAATTTTCACATCACAATCACTTAAGATTATTTCTATTATTAATTGAGATGAAGTACACACAAAAGGAAAAACATTGGGTAATCAATGCAATGTTTAATCAGTATAGGACAATAATGAACATCATTATTCTGGAATGGAATTGATTTTGATATTACTGGATAACTTGCAAAAACAATATGAGGGGCTTAGAGAGGTTTTTTGCACAACAATGAAATTTTAAAGCAGAAGACGTCCATAGAAACTTTAAATTAGACATACCTCTTGTAGTCACATGATGACAGTCCTGAAAAAAATGTTAGTCCCTAAATCTTGGCAAAGCTTCAAAGGGAATATTAACTGTGCAATATTGACTATTATGTAATAAAAGACTGATAGGAAAACAGAAGATATCTGAGACCTGAGAAGGAAAATTATAGGCAGATACACTTGAAAAACTTAATTCCTTTGATATACTGAGTTTTTCTGGAAGGCAGAAGCAGTCACTTCCCACTAGCAAAGAATATATAATGCACTCACAACAAACAGGTCTTTAAGCAGGTCTTTTACAAGATAATATTTATGGGGGGATATAATTTAAAAAATATTGTTTCTACCCAAATATCCTCTCTACAAAGGTTGCAGAGAAATAAAACGTTTATTATTGATTAAGCCTTAAACCAGAATGTGAACTGTATCACAGGCAATCCACTAAAGGATTGCAAAGGTACAAAAAAAATCACACTTTCTTATAGCCATACAGATACAACACACTACATAAATGTTCTCAAGATAAACGATAACTAGTCTTTAGGTAAGAGAACTTGAAAGCACCATTTGTCACACATCACATCAGCTATGCTAACTTAACCTAGTTATTAGGGTGATCATCTGTGTTAGCTAAGTGGATTTATTAAAAACAAAAAACAAACCTCTTATCTATTTATAACAGGAGGTAGTTTTGTTACTCGCAGCAAGGATCCCAGCAGAAGTTAGACCCCCACTCTCCCACAGAAACTGGGGTATAGGGGCTCTGTATTCCTTGATGTCTATGTTTTAAAAAGATGATTCCCAGGTCCTTGAGAAAGACATCCCCAGGTTATAAATCTGAAAAGTCCATCTAGTTTTTAAAAGGAGATATATACGGTTCAAAGAAAGAGAAAATACTTATAATCACAAGTTTTCTAAAGTAAATGCTCAAAGAAAAAGGAGGGGAGGAAAATATCATCCCTGAGAATTAAACCTCTTATTCTTAATTTGTGTCTGTCCTTAGAGAACCCAACATGCAATTATATTTCTAAGAGTGCCCAGCAGGCATCTATCCCCTAAGGCAATAAGAAATGTACTAGGGAAAAGGTTCAAAGTACTTATAGCCATAAAAAAGATTGAAATCCTGCCCTTTGCAGCAACATGGATGAAAATGGAGAACATTAAGTAAAATAAGCCAAGCACAGAAAGACAAATCTCCCATGTTCTCACTCATATGTGGAAAGTTTCTTAATGGCTGATATTTTTAATTTTTTTTTTCGGTAGGTCAGTAGTAGCAGAAGGTATTGTTGTAAGAAACTGGGTTCTCTAAATATCAGTGGTTTCATAGAATCTCAGAATGGTAAAATACAAGAAATAGCACTTAAATGTCAGAGCGAAGTATGCATAATTACCACAATGTATCCAACGAGAGGAGAGACAATGAAGGTGTTTGATGCACTGGAGTCTAGGAAAAATGGCTAATAAAATAGACCATTATTTTTCAGGTGCAAAGTAACTAGGCCTGGGAGACAGGTATGGTTTTGCTTAGTTTGTATAATGTGAACAATAAAAGGAAACTGGGCTGATGTCAACTGCTGCAAGGAAACACAAGTTTTTCAAATAATGTTTGACCTTAATCTGTTGTTGGAACAGAACCCAGGCACTGAAACTGTAGTCTAGGTCCACTTGAGGAAGTACTCTGTAATGACAGTACCAATATGTGAAGTGAATATTCCTCACTCAAATGGTTCCTGAAATTCGTCATTCTCTAGGGTAACTGCACATTGGGGAAAGGTAAATAAAAGATTATTTGAGGACTATTAGTTAAAAGTTCCTTACCACAGAACACAAAGCATTATTCTGCTCCTCTAGTTAGAATAGTAGACTAAGGAAGCCAAGTTAAAAAAATAATGAAATTTTAATTTAGATCATTTCGCATAGTGTCCAAATATTTTGCTGATGCAGCCTGCAATTATTTCCCTAGTCCCCTAAAGTAAAACTAAGATAGACATGCTGAACACATACAGGGTCCTCTTAGCCATTAAGTTTATCAGTCTCTGTTATATTTTTGGAAACTGGTCCTCTGTGAAGAACACAAGTGTTCTTCTGTTACCAGTGTTGGAGGGTAGAATCAATCTAAACTGTAGGTGAACTGAATCTGGGCTTCATTGCATTTTATTTATATTTGGTCCACCGCTGGTGTCAAATGTTTTAAGGATAGCAAAATGACTTTCATTTCAGCAGGGCTTGGAGTCTAAACATCGGTGAAATTCTGATTTGCTTTTTATGTTTTATAGCAGAAATGCAGGCTTTGCGCATTTTGAAAAATATTATGCTTGATAGACTATGTGGCAATTTTTTGATTTTCTGGGGTGTTCTTTTTATTCTGCAATACCCTCCTCTGGGTTCTCTCTCTGCTTTCCTTCTCAAACCCCAGACTTCAGAAATTAGCTATGGCGCAGTTGGGAAAAGCCCCTGAGCTTTAGGGAAGAGGATTACTCCCAGCTGCCACACTTACTTCCTGCCATTTTAGTACTACTGTTGGGTACTCAATCAAGGCCTGTGGATAAGTGTTTGCGTGTATAATCAGATTTACTCTGTGTCTGGGAACTTTGGGATTCTTATCTGTCATGCAGTCTCCTATACAACAAGTTAAATTTATTAAAAGTCATTTGGTCTCTATGTTTCCCTATGGTGGGTTTTTCCTATTCCTGTTACTCTAATAATGATGAAAACAGCTGTGAATCACTCTTGGCCTCACTTGTAGAGCAAAGCCCTTCAAGTCTATAAGCATTAACAGAAATCACACATTATTTCTTTTTGCAGTGATACTGGTTACAATCTTAAGCCAATTTCTTTCAATTTGTGTGGAATAAACAAGTATTCCCCAAGACAGGATACACAGAAAATTAAAATAAGATGTACGTGCCTTTATTTTGATGAGATTAACCAAGTTTCTTCTATTACGCATATTATCTTTCAAGTACTGCTGAAGTACCCACTGCCTTTTCTCTTCCAGAAACTAATGGTGTATTATCAAAGTTGTGGGTGAACATCATGACCTCTAGTATCATGTAAAGATTAATGTTTAGAGCATAGGCTTTGAAATTAATGTAACTCTGAGGTAAGACTGTGAATGTGAACTTTCATCTTTGTCAGAAAAAGGTAAACCGCTTCTGGTATTCTCTACTGTTTCTGATTGAGGAAGAAAAATTTTGAGAGATAAATAACTATTCACAGGCTACCAGGGCTGGACTGAGTTGCCCCAATAGAGATGGCATATACAAAACAACAGCAGCAATTGATTATCACTGTTTAAATAAGCTTTCAATTATCCTCTGTTATTCTTTCTTCTCCAAATCCCAACTGTCTTTGTCCAGGACAAACAAGAATGTTAAAAAATAGAAATAAAAAATTCTGCATTTTTTCAGATTTTTGTTGGTGGCAGAAGTCTTCAATATCACCTCAGAGATGCTAACGTGCCTTGGCCTTTCAAATTTGGAGGGGTGGGGGAGTGGGTGAAGCCCTAGTTTATTTACTTGGCTCTTCCTTAATAGATTTAACTCCTTGGGACAGGAAGCCAATGTAGTAATTCTACTAATTACTGAATATATTTACTCCAACTCTTCACTCAAGAAATTAAAAAATAAATCACAATATACATTTCCTGACTCAATAACACCCTAATAAAATGTACATGGGCAAAGATATTTATAACCCGAAGCTACCACAATAATAGTGGCATTCTAAGATTAGCTAATGGATATAGCACAGAAAAGTATACAATTATATATGACATATTGACATTAACTTACTCTGCCAAGTACACAGTTTCCTGGTAAATAGACAGGCACTTTATTAACTGGTAAAGGGTCTGAATGGATTCAGAGTAGAAGTTGAGTCAGGGGTAGGGATTTTATGCTGTGATGACTCAAATAAAGGAATGGCTCCCAAGGCCTATAGGGTGTTTTCTTTTTAAATTAAACAATCCTAATTGTATAATCATGTAATTTGTACTCAATTATACTTGTTTCAGGAAACCATGATTAATGAATTACTGTTAACTAAACTTGCAAATCATTCTGTTCTGATCATAAACAAGACCTAGTAACTGAAGATTACCTCTGGAGTTTAGAACTGGTACTGGAATTCTGCCACAGGAGTGTCTTGAGAGCTTGTTTGGAGGTTCTAGCAGAGGAGCATGGCTACTTCCATATCCTTACTGCAGAACAGTCCTCCTCTGTCAGCGAAGGTCATCCTCTTCCACTGAGTGCGAGCTTCGGCAGGGATGAACATGGAGTGGGGAGAGGAAAGGAAAACCTGCTTAGCCAACCAGATCAGCCAAATCACCCTAGAGATCAATGGAGTGGCAAATGTCGCAGCTGGATCGCCCTCCTTGAGGACCTTATGCCATATAAAATAAAACAGTCACAGATAGACACAAACTGCATATTCTACTTATATGAGATATCTAAAATAGTCAAATTTGCAGAATCAAAGAGGGAAATGGTTGTTACCAGGGGCTGGGAGGAGAGTCTCCGTCAAGCAAAAAGGCTCTACAGCTGCAGACCCAGTCTGTGGTCTGTTGGGGGCCAGGCCGCCGGGACTTTGGAGGTGGCCGGAGGGTGGGCCAGCGAGGCTTCATCAGTGTTCGCTGCAGTTCCACATCGCTCGCATCATCGCAGGGGCTCCCCTCCTGTCAGATCAGCGTGGGCATTAGATTCTCATAGGAGCGCGAACCGTACTGTGGACTGTGCATGGAGGGATCTGGTTTGCGCACTCCTCTTGAGACTCTAGTGTCTGCTGATCTGGGGTGGAGCTGCAGCTGCGGTCCTGGCGTTATGGAGCAGCTGCAAGCGCAGGTTGTCATTAGCAGAGAAGTTTAAATTCACGATGAATATGGTACCCTTGGGTCATCCTGGGACCATTCCCCCCATCTATCCTTGGAAGGACTGTCTTCCAAGAAGCTGGTAGTTGGTGTCAAAAAGGTTAGAAACTCTGCTCTACAGAGCTGCTGTACAACATTGTATCATTGTATCTATAATCAACAACAATGTATTTAGTACTTAAACATTTGTTAAGAGGAAAGATCCCATTTAAGTGTTCTTACAGAGGATCAGGGGTGGGGAGAAAACACTCTAAATCAGTATTAGGAAACTTTCTCAGGCACAAAATTTACAGGGTTTTAAGCAAAGTGGCAAAATTTTCACTGAATAGAAGAAAAGGGGTTGTTTCTGTTGGTGACCAATTTTCCACGTGTTTGGCATTATCAAAACTTTTTCCAATAATTCTGGTGATCTTTATTTCTAATTAATTTCCAAATTTCATGCAAGAGACCTGGAAAGCCTAAAAATATGCTGTGTTTGAAAAGTCAGGAATTTGCTGAGTCAGATCATGCATTTGATTTTCTGTTTCATCAGCACTCTGGCTGCAGGGGTTAAGAGAGTACAGCATTACAGAAATTTCCATTTTCTGTGTCTGTGAGTTGAACTAAGTTTAAAACATAGTGTCATATTTCATCATTAAAATTATCTGTGTGATCCGAAGTAGTCCCAATCCGAATTTGGTTTGTCAACACCTTTCCTACCTTAGGGACCATGATCCACGAAAGTAAACATGGTAACTTAAGTAATACATTCACTACTGGATGCTCTTAACTCCCAGTGTCCTGTCCTACAGCATTTGATTAGGTTAGATAAGTAATCCAAGATCAGCACATTTCTGAACATATTTTGCCTAGAATACATCTTTTAAACAGTAAAATTCAATCTTGATAGTTAACAGAAAATTATTTCATTAATGGATATTAAGTGACTCACAGAACCCTCTAGACAGCCAGAGCATCAAATGCTGAAGCTACATACTTTGACGGGCAATGTACAAAAACCATTGTCCCCATATTATGTACCTATTCATTGGGTAACATGGCTACTTCTGAGTAACTTAAAACCTCTGCCACCATGTTTCACAGAAAATTTACCTGCATTTTGTGACATCATACTGCACAAACCAGAAAATGAACCCTAGAAGGGTGTATACAGTTGGCATAAAACAGGTCACAAGTCTCCACGCTAGCAAGGAATACTGAAAATAAGAATTTACAGGCTACATTCCAGTAAACCTGAATAGCAATATGTGAATTTTTCAAAATGTAGAAATCATTTTCAATAATGTTGAATAGCCTCATGATACCCACTCTAATATTCTTCACTGTTTTGTCCATAATATCTGTATTCCCTTTATATAATTATTTATATCTTTGGTTAGAGAATAATAAATGATTATGACCACTTCACTACCCTTAATTATTTCCATCCATTACAATAAAGTTTGGATAATATGACTATTTCAACGTGGAGGTAAAGCTGGAACTTTCAACTGGATATTAGTTTTCAGATAAGCATAATTTTAATGATTTATATAGACATGAACTGCTTTTGGAATTTACTAAAAAATTTCTCACAGTCTACTTTCAATAAAGGGTCTCTATATATGTTACTATTTATGTAATAAGCTAATGAAAATATTTAGAAGTACAGTATTTGAAATGTTTAATTCTTAAATGGTATTGCCACATTGTTAATGAAATTTAAATTTCCCTTAGCAATAATAATATTCAACTATCTGATAATTGATAAAGTAAATTTAAGTTTTAAATAAATGGAAATAATAATTCACATCATAATTTGTTCACAATAATAGACCAATGTCTACATTCCCTGAAGACAATGTCAGAAATCTGGAAGACATTATATATCACAAGAATTCTACCAACACATTTCTAAATATTTTTATATTTTTGTATAGTTACTAAAATGAAATTTATGAGCACTTAAATGTGCTCATGCATTGGAATAATCATTTTTATTACATTTAAAATCCTCTCCATGCATGTTAATTCTAAAATTTTAATCCTTAACAAAGTTCTGAAAAGCTCTTCCTCACTATTCATACTGTGTGTGTGTGCGTGTGTGTGTGCGTGTGTGTGTGTGTTTGTGTGTGTGAGTATATCTTAGCTAATAACACTGAGTGCTTAGAGAATACATAGCTTCACATTATGACCAGGGCTAAAAGATAGCAGATAGCACAAGTCAATAAGAACAATCACAATAATAATCACATTTATCAAAAAATTATCATAAATAACAGCAACCAAAACAAAAGAGAGTCTTACCCTAAGGAAGGAATATGTGTAATGCATCATTAGGGTAACATAATTTTTATCTTGCCATATATAAGAAAAGTAAGTATAGACAAAGGGACATATATGTACTTTAGGCTGAAGTAGAGATATACATAGGAGAATTGTGGAAGTTATGTTTTGAAAACACACGAGTTTGGTGTTTGTGATAGTTTATCTGACAATAACATATAGGATATATTAAAGGAATGTCTCAGAGAATTAAGTTATGTATACAGAATACTTTTGATATAATATTTGGGGGCATATATTACATCACATTTTGAAAATGGCAGCCACCCAATTCTACAGTCTAAATTTATTACATAATCTGTTATATATTGCCCCAAAGTGTAAATAAATAAATACATATAAAATAAAATCCTGATTGCAAATTGTTTTTAATTTTGATTCAAAAAACCGAATATACAGGTACTTAGGTATATAGAGAAAATATTTCCTTTAATAAGTTTACCATTTGAATTTTTGTTATTTGTTGGTATAACTTTCATTTTAATGTCTATTTTGCCTAGAA
Source organism: Indri indri (assembly GCA_004363605.1). NCBI lineage: Eukaryota > Metazoa > Chordata > Mammalia > Primates > Indriidae > Indri > Indri indri. The sequence continues at coordinate 2,717 of RJWJ010029695.1, read as the reverse complement.
ATAAACAGATCAACTTAGTCCTTCTTGATGGCATAAGCCCCAGTGATTCTGATGGAAAACTACAGCTTTCAAAACATGTAATCTGAAGGAAACATTGTATTTTCTTCGGTCTTTAGAAAAAAAACAGCAAACGTAAATAAAAGTCAGAGACTATGTCTTTTCAGTGTCCCTTTTCACCCTGTGGTGTCCAACATATTATAGGTCCCTGATGAATGTTAAATCATGATGATGACAAAATCCTAAACTGTCTTATTTTTTTAAATCATCAAACTATGGAATGTCTCATTCACACATGATGTTAAAATAGCTTAAGAAAAAACAATGCTTTTATATTTCCTTAGGTCATTTTGAAAAAGCAAAACAATTGGCATACATGATAGCCTCCCATCTATCCGTGTGTGTAATAAAGCCAAATGTGATGAAGACTAATGTACCATACTGATGTTTGCAGAATTTCATTAATGTATTTCCAAGACTATCATAACTCACTCACCTCTGTTGAGTTTATGAGCCATGGGTTTTGCTCCAGCACATAAAATCAGCTTCCCTAACACAATGCAGAGACTAATAATATCAAAGATGACACTTCTTCACATTTTGAAACAAGGTGACTCATTTATTTTCCTCTTCCCAGTGTAATAGGACAATGGAGTCATTTAAATTAGCACGGATATTAAGCACTTACACAAAGTCTCTAAGTGACAGTGCCATGAATTTCATAATAAAAGTCTTATACTTTTTAATCACAAAATTCAAAGCGCTGAAACCAAGCAAGTCTTAAGTTTTCACTGAAAAATAATTTATTAGCGTAGTAGCCATAAAATCTCTTTGTTATATAAATTATTATTTTTCATTTCTATTGCCTTATGGAATATTTTAAAAATCTTCCAATAGCATTAATAACGTGCTAATAAACATATACAATTACTCATTTATTAGACTCCAAGTGATAATATATTCAAAACATAACAAAGATATTTATCAACTATATAGTATTCATCTGTATTTATAATTAGGGTGATTCAAATATAGACCTGAGGTCTACATTTTCTATAGGCCATTTATTTCACTCTATTCTACCACCTTTGGAGGTTATATAACTGCCGTTCTAGGACAACAAAATTATCAAATGTGTTTATAGCTGAAAACCAACTAAATAAAGAAGCAAAAAAAGAAAAAAATCTTTGCCTACAATACCTGGCTTCTGTTTACTTCTCTGTCTTCCTACAATCCCTGTCCCCTCTCTCCTTCCCCATCCACACACTTCATTTGCTCCTGTCCTGCTTCATGAGCCTTCATCTTTTGCTTCATTATGTGAAATGAATTCTTTCTCAGATCTAATGTATTTTCTTCCCATTTTGTTTGGAAAGGCTCAAATGCAGTTTCTTGCATGGCCACCTCCTTGTAAGCCTATAGATCACAGTTTATTTTATTATGATGTAAGTGGAAGAGAATGAATCTCTCATCCACTGTCAAATATTGAAAAATCAGTCAGTGTATTTTTTTGACATTTTATTTTATTTTATTTATTTTTTATTTCAGCATATTATGGGGGTACAAATGTTAAGGTTACATATATTGCCTTTGGCCCACCCAAGTCAGAGCTTCACATGTGTCCATCCCCTGGATGGTGCGCACTGCACCCATTAGGTGTGTATATACCCATCCACATCTCGCCCCTTCCACATGCCCGACATCTGTTGAATGTTGCTACTATATGTGCACCTAAGTGTTGGTCGGTTAAGTCAGTTAATACCAATTTGATGGTGAGTACACGTGGTGCTTATTTTTCCATTCCTGTGATACTTCACATAGTACAATGGACTCCAGCTCTATCCAGGATAATACAGGCAGTGTATTTTCATGGATTTTGGCCCAAATCACATGGAGTACTGGAAGGATTTAGTTTTTAATTACGAGGCAGCAATTCAAGTCCTGTTTCATCACTTAAAAAAGGATATAACATTGTAACATTTGGTAATTAATCATTTAAATTCTTTTATTTTATCTGTATAAATGGAATTCATACATTAATAAACACAAATTATTGAACAAGCATCTGATATTAAATAAACTTACAGAGGAGTTCAACCTAGAATTTTTCCCCCTTCATATCCATAATGGTCTCCACAGATGTTCACATTGCCTAAAGGCAGAGTAGAAAAGATTCCATTCATTAATACAAGCATTGCAAATACTTACAAAATAAAACTCAGGTAAGCAATTTTCTAAATTGTCTACGTTTTAAATTATAGTGATACAGTGACCTTATTTTTTTCCATTTATTTAACTTTATTAAAACTATAATATTATAATCAATACAGACATAAATGATAAAATTTATCCAAAATTATTTTAGCCATAATCACATAAGAAAAATAGATGCAGTAAATACATCATTATGAAAAATGCCACAGATTGATAGAAAAGCAATTGAATTCCAAGAAAGTGAAAAAAGAGAATTAGTAAGCAACAAGATAGACATTTTTCTTAGCCCTATATGTATGGGTTTCTCAAATTCACTAGTGAAAAGATAATATAGTCACTTGTTTACAAAATGCCTTTGGTTCTTATTCTGGCCTTTATTGTGAAGTTAACTGAATACAGCTCAGCACAATACATTTGTGGGTACTCTCAAGTAAGCTTTTTCCTATCTCTGTTAATATTTGAATTTAAAGGAATTCTCATTACTTTCTAAAGTATGTCACAAAACACAG
>RJWJ010029694.1:0-20452 GCA_004363605.1 Indri indri | reverse complement strand
TCTTGGAAAAAACAGAAATAATTCAGGTAATATAAGACCTTTCAAAAATCTCCTTTAGTATCTTCAAAGAAAGTCTATAAAACATAGTATTTGTAAAAAGTACTTATACAAAGGGGCCCTCAAAAAATAAGAAATAGGCCAGGCTCAGTGGTTCACGCCTGTAATCCCAGCACTCTGGGAGCCAAGGTGGCAGGATTGCTTCAGCCCAGGAGTTCAAGGCTGCAGTGAAATATGATGGTGCCACTGCACCCCAGCTTGGGCAACGGAGTGAGACTCTACCTCAAAAAAAAAAAAAAAAAAAGAAAGAAAGAGCTCTTGGAAATAAGAATACAGTTGGCCCTCTATATCCATGGGTTCTGTGTCCTCGGATTGAACCAACTGAGAATCAAAATATTTGAAAAAAGTAACACTTCAAAAATAACAATATAACAATAAAAAACAATTTACATTGTGTTACGTATTATAAATCATCTAGAGATGATTTAAAATATATGGGAGGATGTGTCTGGGCTAATACAAATCTCTCTCACAGTCTTTCCTTTTTTTCCTTTCTTTTTCCTTGCTTTTCTTCCCTCCCTCCCTCACTCTCTTTCTCTCTGTCCCTTTCCTTCCTTCCTTCGTTTCTCAGAATATCATGCGGGTACAAACATTTTGGTTACATAAATTGCTTTTGTACAGTTTGAGTCAAAGTTATTGTACCCATCAGGTGTGAATTTACCCATCCCGTCCTCCCCCTCTCACCCGCTTGATTCCCTGTGAGTGTTATTTCTGTATGTGCCCATTAAGTGTTGATAGATTGGCTCCAATTTGATGGTGAGTACTTGTGGTGTGTGTTTTTCCATTCTTGTGATACTTCATTTAGAAGAATGGGCTCCAGTCTTCTAAGTGCTAGTCCAGCGATTTGATGGGGAACTTTCCACTCTTCCTCACACCAAGTCAAAAGCTCTCTCTTTGCAAGTTCACCCTTTATTCCGCCCTGTGGAACTGCAGTAGGCATAGGCATCCCTCCAAACATTCTATCCACAGCAGTGTTCTCAAACTTAGCAGCAAATCATAATCAACTGGGAAACTTTAACATTGGAGATCCCAGGGCCTCACCCTGAGTCTACGGAGCCAGAAATTCTGGGTTTATGGCCAAGGAATGCTTATTTTTTAAAGTTATGAAGACAGTTTTAACCTACTGCCAGATGTAAGAGCCACTGATCCATATAATGCCAAGTAATTGTTTTATTAGATTTACTACATTGGCCAGCTGGGATACAGTCATGTACATGTCTCCTATGTGTTTGCATATTTTCTACAGATCCCGTCCTTAAGTTCAAACATGCACTGTTCTGAAAGAAACAACACCAGCTCTGGTGGAAGAAAATTTGAGTTTAAACTAGAAGTGGATTTACTAGGAAAGTAATGAAGCTTAAGTTTCAAGGCCCCTCACTTTAAATTGTAAGTATTCTCAAGGACATACCATCTCGCAAAATTTACAGGATGATATTTTAACTGCAAATGATTGAGATCACTGTCTCCTTCTACTTCAACTTCCCCTCAGTCCTATTTCCCCTGTGTTGGGTGGCATGGAAGGTGCCATGGGCATTTTTGGACCACGATGAAGAAGATTGATGGGGTTTAGAAGAAGATTGTTTTGGTTTACTGGAATATTTATGTAGTTCACAGCCTCTTCCATGTAGAGTTTAGTTACTGTTAGCTGTCCTGGTGCAAGAACAATTTTCAGTAATAATCCTATCACCCACTATACCTGCACACCCTGCCTTGTGAAACGAAAGTTCAGGGCCTGACATACCCTTACAATATGCCATGACATTAGGGACTCCAAAGACAAGCTGGGCAGTGAGTGTCATCAATTCACAAAGAGTATTTAAAATTACTCCCTGCAACAAACCAACCCCTGAAATACCTTGAATTCTTACAGCTTATATATGAAAATCACTTGAGAGAGGTGTTCCTAAAATTGATAACAATCCTAAAAATGTGCATACCAATTATCAACAAGATGTGAAGCCAAAAGGAACTTTTCCAGGCTGTCAATAATGAAACACATCATTTCATCTACCATGTTTGAATGAAAGCCCTATTTCTCCCACTAGTCTCTCTGCAGAAAGTACGACAAAATCATTGTTGCATGAATAGACAATCAAATAGTGTGCAGATAATTTTATTGAGTGGTGTTTCAAATAGCTAATTAATAATAAATTATTTTTCTGGATTTGAGACCTTTTCAGAATTTGTCAGCTTGAAATGTTTCATTGTGGTGGTGGTTGATTTTATAATTCTAAATAAATATTTAAATTTCTACCTAGTAATTTTGAATTATTTCCCTTAAAAAAGACCTCCCAATTTGTACAAGCTCCAGGCCCACAGGCTTTCCCTGGTTGAAGTGAGCACCTTGCCCCTGTACTCTATAGTGGATGTCAAAGAACCTAATGAATCTGCCCTTTACAGCTGCCTCAGTCTCCTGAAAACCAAATCTGCTTATTATTAAGTCAGCAAATGCACAGTTGATGGATTGTAATGACTCTGAAGGAATCTGTGTGGCCAGAAAGATAAATAATATATTGTTTAAAGGTTTTTGAACTCTTACAATATTTTGGAAGAAGCCATTCTTTAAAATACAAAAGAAATTAAAAGGAAGGCTATATCATGGTCAGGGAGAAAAATATATAAACAAGCAATTATGATTAACCATGCTAGGTGAAAGGTGATTTAACTCTTATTTCCATATCTATAGGAAATATTACAAAATCATCACCATGTGAAGAGTCAATTAAGCAGATCCCATCTAACAGAGCCAGTTCAGCTTGGCTCAACGTACCCTCGGAATCTGTTTGTTCCTTTTCAGCTGCAAAGAGGATGGTACATGGCTTCATGTAGATGATGCAAATAGTGTATGGAAGAAATTGCCCAGTTTCTTTATTGTTAACACACCCAGTTCTTCATGCATGTTTGATCTCCCAGCTTTAGCCCCTCATAGGGATAAAGGGAGAAATCAATTTCTATGTTGATGGATGTGCTCCTTTGTCTAACACACCTTATTTCCTGCATCTCTGAAAAATCTTGATATTTACAATGAAGCATCTGAAAATCGTTTCTTTAAAATTCTTTGCTCTAAGAGCATTTAATCATACCTTAGGTCTATCAATAGGTGTACTAGAGAAAAATTTGTTGTAGCCACAAAAGTTTGGCAAACACAGGTTTACACAATATTGAACTGATTTCTTTACATTTTTGCAAGATTACTTCTCAGAGCCTTTAATAAGCAATCTCTAAGTACAGAATATACCATGTAGTTTGGAATGTTTCTCAAATTATTTGATCACAAAACTCTTTTTTGAGGAGCTAATTTTTCAGGGCCATAACTTTGGGAAATGCTGCTTCAGACTACAATAAAATGAGACTTAAAAGTTAAGACCTAAAACTATAAAACTTCTAGAAGAAAAGCTTCATGACATCAGACTTGGCAATGATTTCTTGAACACAATACCAAAAGCCCATGCAACAACAGGAAAATAGATAAATGGGACTGCATCATACTTATAAGCTTTTGTGCTTCAAAGGACACAATCAACAAAGTGAGAAGGCAACCTCTGGGATGGTAGAATGTATTTCCAAATCGTTTATATGATAAGGGATTAATACCCAGAATATGTCAAGAACTCCTGTAACTCAACAACAAAAAATTAAATAACATGATTTAAAAATGGGCAAAGGCCTTGAATAAACATTTCTCTAAAGATGATATACAAATGGCTAATGAGACTTTGAAAAGATGCTCATCAGAGAAATACAAATCAAAACCATAATGAGACTTCACACCCATTAGGATGGCTGCTATGTAAAATATAATATACTATAACATAATGTAATATAATATGTGTTGATAAGGATGTGGAGAAATCAGAATCCTTATGCACTGTTGGTGGGATTGTAAAATGATGCAACTGCTGTGGAAAGCAGTATGGAAGTTTCTCAAAAGATTAAAAATAGAACTTTAATATGATCCAGCAACTTCACTTCTGGGTATACATTCAAAGGAGTTGAAATCAGTATGTCAAAGAGGTATCTGTGCTCACACTCAGAGCAGCATTGTTCAAAATAGCCAAGAGGTGGAAGCAGCCCAAAATGCCCAGTGATGGATATATGGACAAACAAAATGTAGTATACACATATAATAGAATATTATTCAGCCTTTAAAAGGAAATAAATTCTTACACATGCTACAGCATGGGTGAACCTTGAGGACATTACACTAAGTGAAATAAGCTAGTCACAAAAGGACAAAAACTATACGATTCCACTTATGTGAGGTATTTAAGTGGTGACGTTCATAGAAACTGAAAGAATGTGGTTACCAGGTGCTGGGAGTGGGGGTGGGGAAAGGGGTTGTTGTTTAACGGGTGTGGAGTTTCAGATTGGCAAGACGAAAAAGTTCTGAATATCTGTTTCATAACAATGTGAAGATACTTAGCACTAGTGAACTGTACACTTAACAGTTAAGAAGGCAGGGTGGTCAAGGTCATTTACATCTAAAATTTCTAGTACAGTTGACCATCGAATGATATAGGGGTTAGGGGTACCAGCCCCCTGTTTAGTTGAAAATATGTGTGTAAGTTTTGACTCCCCCAAAATTTAACTACTAATAACCTACTGGTGACTAGAAGCCATACCAATAACATAAACATTTGGTTAACACATAACATATATATTGTATGCTATATGTATTATAGATTATATCCTTATGATAAAGTAAACCAGAGAAAAGAAAATGTTATTAAGAAAATATATTTACTATTTATTAAGTGGAAGTAGATCATCATAAAAGTCTTTGTTGTCTTTATATTGAGTAGGCTGAGGAGGAGGAGGAGGAAGAGGAGGGGTTGGTCTTGCTGTCTCAGGTGGCAGAGGTGTGAGAAAATCCATGTATAAGTGGACCCACACAGCTCAAACCCATGTTGTTCAAGGGTCAAACAGTCCTTCTCTTTCTATGTACCTTTGTTCACCTTTGTTCTTATCAAATGTAGGAGTTCTTTTAAAAGAGTCCCCCAGTAGCCAAAATACTTAGGAGATTACAAATAGAGTGCATAGTGCATAAAACAAGAGAAGTGGAGGGTGAGAAATTGACAACAGGTCTGAAATACTTTCATTTGAAGTTCCCTTTCCTTTAAAATTTTGTGGTTGGTGATCAAACACACAAGGACTGCTTAGCTATACAGTGGCCTTTCACTACTCAGATCTTTGCAAAGTATCAAAGAGACTAGAGTTTCAGAAGCTGGGCCATCTCCTCACCTCCCACAGTCCATGAGAACCTACAATACCTCTTCTTTCAGTCAAAGACATGGTTAAGTATTGTGTGTATGGACTTACACCATCCTTGTCTTTTATTCTCCCTCCAGGTCAAGACAATCTCTGGTGTCAGCTGGGAAGAGCACCTTTAATATTTCAGAGCACTAGGGCAGTCTTTAGAATTTTGGGATTCATTGCTGTGACAGAAGCATCAGAACAAATAACGATAAGAAATGCAATACAATTGCAGCTTCATTTACTCCTATTTGTGGCATCTGAGAAGCTGCTTTTCTTTTTACTAAAAGTACCTCACTTTTGTCTCTCAAAGAGAAGATTCACAGCTCAAAGAGAATGAGCTTTTGTTACCTGAACACACATTTTTGACCTAATTATTTTTATCCCATAAAATAAAAGGGAAGACTTACAAGAGGGGAAAAAAGTTTTCTGGCAACAATGCCGACTTCATTAAAAGGGTCCCAGGCTGCGATAGGATCTTTCAGAAAAAAGTGTATTGCATGCATGTCTAGCTAATCTTGCCTTTGCCATACAAAGGGTACCAAATGATAGGAGGGGCAGAAGCTGTTCTAGAATTGAGCCTGTAGCTGGTTGGCATATAAGGCATAAACTCATGAATGGCTTTCAGAGATTAAGGTAGGGCAATCAGCCCATAGATTTTCCCAGGTGCAGAGATGGTCCAGCCTCCCGGACCTACATCTTTTAAAACTTTGAAAAGATCTGACAAACAAAGAGCTTCAAAAACCATGTATAGAAGATAAATAGGTATTTAAATCCACCCCACAGGAAGCTCCTAATTTTGCATTCTTCTCATATAACATAGATAATCTCCTACATTTCCTCTTCATCTCCCTTGATCCACTCATTCTGGGTTCTGGAGCAATGATGACATCAATGTCTGGAGTGATAAGGGTAGGGCTCTGAGGCCTGAGTAGCACCTGCAGAGAAAGGACAGATGGAGAGAAGGACCCCTAGGACTTGTACTGGGCAATGGGCTCTGAAAGCCTTGACTTCCTCCCTGTTCCTAAAAAGTGACACCTGGGTCCCCACACCCTTTAGCACTTCTTTGTTTTCTTAAAGAAGGCAGATGAAAAGGAAAGAGCAAAGAAAAAAATAATGAACAAAAGAGCTGGATTTAAGATCATTTTCTCCATCCCTCAAAACTAATGTGCTCAGTGAGGTCTTCAAAAATGTGTTAGCGCTGTTTTTGTAAGAATGATGGCAACTTTGAGTCCGTCTCTAGGATTGATGAGTGTTGTGAACATTTTTAAATATCGCAAAAGAGTAATGTAATGAACACCTGCATTCCTATCATCCAGCTTCAGCCATTTTCATGCATTGTGACAATCTGATTGTTGATACATTATTATTCAATGAAGTCCATGCTTTATGCAGATTTCCTTACTTTTTTCCTAATCCCCTTTTGCTGTTCCAGAATCCCCTCCAGGATATTACACCACATTTAGTCGTCCTATTTCTTCAGGCTCCTCTTGGCTCCTTTATCAAATTCCTGGTTCTAGGAGGCCAGGTATCTTATCACCAGCATCAATGGCTTCTGGAATAGGACCTCAATAAATGTTGAATTGAATCGACCCCAGTTTCTATTTCAAAATGTCAACGCTTTGATTGAATCATTTGCTACTTGCTTCCGAGTGGCATTATCTGCCTATATATCTATCTATTCCTCCAACATTACCAGTGAGATTTCACTTTGTCCTGATGTTTTATGCAGGGCTTTATTTATTGCAACTAGCAGATCAATAATGCATGTTTAAATTCATAGGTCAGCCCTCTGCCTGGCCTTTTTGATGGAGATACTACCTGTATCTCTATCTTTGAAATAACAGAAAAGTTGGGTGAGAACTAAACTGTTATGATTGGCTGTGTCATCTTGGGCTAGTTACATGAACCCTGTGGGCCTCCCTCAACATGGTGTTTGTGAGAATTACTGAAATCAGGTATAAAAAGCCCCAAACAGAAATAATAGTGAGTGTTAACAGTGGTCATGGAGTCTTCATGTGTTATATGTATAGCATATTCAATCAACACAACAGATTTATGCAATAATTACTCCTATCCTCATTTTACAGTTTGGGAAACTGAGGCACAGAGAAGCTAAGTAGCACATCTAATACTACAAAAAGGGTGAGGAGCAGAACTAGGATTTGGACTCAGGACTGTCGACCCACACGCTATGTGAATGCTTTTTCTCCATTAAGTCCTTTGTGAGACAGCTGTCCTCAAAACTAAAACATTTTCTCTCTTTAGATGTTTGATGGAGGGAACAGTACAAGAGATTGCCTGAGACTATGGCTATCTTCCATTTATATTCAAATCCTCAAAAGTAAAACATGAGCAAATACTGAGTGTTTGGTATGTTCAAGGCAAGAGCAGGATCTTGCAAAGCCAATTCAAATACTGACATGAATTTTCAGGATGAGTATCCCTTACATGAAATGCTTGGGACCAGAAGTGTTTCAGATTTTTTCAGATTTTAGAATATTTACAAATACATAATGAGTTGTCTGGGGGATGAGACTCATCTAAACATAAAATTTGTTTATGTTTCATATATACCATATATGCATAGCCTAAAGATAATTGTATAAAATATTTTTAATAATATATGTCATCTGTTACATGAGGTCAGTTGTGGAAGTTTCCACTTGTGGCATCATGTTGGTGCTCAAAAAGTTTTGGATATTGGAGCATTTTGGATTTCAGATTTTCCAGATTAGGGATGCTCAACCTGTATTGAGTTCCTTGTTTATGACTTAAGACTTTTTTCAATACATCTTTCTCCACGGTGAAACTCTAATTCCTACATGAATAACTACTTTACTACTTATGCTTGCAGGTGACACTGTGGGCACTGGGTCTTACAGGCATTAGAGCTGTCTGTGGCCTGTGTCATGCAAACTCACACTCTTCAGGAACATCATGCCTCCTCACTGCACCTACGGAAGCCCCACGTGACACTTTTGAGTCTAAAAAATAAATGATTGGCCCTAGGATATAAAATATTTGGAGATATGGGGTTCTCCTAAAAAACTATCCAAATACAGAGAGTAAACTCTAGCTTTGGTAACCAAATTCTGGCCATTGTTTATGACTCCATCAAAAGAATGTGTTATCAACAAAAACTATGCCTGGACCATTCAAAGACAGTTCAGTGATATCTAAAATACCATGAGCTATAGAAGAAATACCTGTAGTACTAAACAATTTCTTCGATAATGCCTGTCTTGCACTAGTTAAGAGTTGGAAGGTGTTTCAGGTTTCGGTTTCACTTTGACCAAATCTGTGACTTCGTTGTAGCCCTATGGTCCTCAGTCAGGGACATTTTCAGTTGTTACAACTAGGGAAGGTTGCTATTGATATCAAGTGGGTAGAGGCCAGGGATGCTGCCAAACATCTGACAACACACACAACAGCACCCACAACAAAGACTTACCCAGCTCAAAACGTCAACAGTGCTGAGGCCCAGAAACCCCAGTGTAGTCCCACGCTCTGTTTCTTAAATCTTTCATTCAATGGTGAAGATGCATAATAGAGTGAAACTTCAAAATCTTAAATGTTTTGCCCAAATGCATACTGTATTCAAACATATAGACCTGCAGAACTTTGCTTTAGTCACCTTTGGGGTGGAGGTTGCACATGTACTAGGGACCAGGAAGATGGGAAGAACCTAAATCCACACTAGCCCTGCTGGTTCTGTGCTTCTCTTCTTCCCGATGCTCTGTTTTTTAATTTTTCCTACCGCGCCATTATGTCTCTTCTCAGCACAGAGCTAATCAAAGCTTAAAGCAGAAAAACCCAGTTGAACACTGTCCATAAAATGTACATTTCCAGGCTCTTCACAATTACACAGCTAACTGAAGGAAAGAGAAGGACAGGAAGCTAATTACTAAAGTCAGGTTTGTGTAACTTTGTAACATTCCAAGGCCAGACTAGGGCCTTCTCCTGATGTCCCTGCTCTCTTTGATCACAGCTCCCATCACAAAATGAAATGCTTAAAAAAATTAAGAGAGTATTAGCCCAATGATAATTACAAGATTTGCAACTAGGAAGTGGAAAGTTAGTGGTTTTTAACGAGCTTCACTTAAGGTCCCTCAAACTTAAGAAAAGGTCGATCACATTCACTATTCCCACAGAGTAAAAAATAATTTCTGAATGTTATAGAAACTTAATAGTTACTTATAACAACTATTCTTCTCCACCTCTTGTCTGCACATTCTTTCCTTCTTCCTTTTCCTTCAGCCTGTTCCCCATCCATTCCTGCTTTTCATAGACATTCCCTGGGGCATCCTGCTGTCTTCTACAGAGAATCTAGAGAGAAAGTGGGAACATTCCCAGCTCATGGGAATGCAGATTCTTGCAAAGCCATCCTCTTCCCTTTCCTTCTTGGGGGTGGGGTGGGGGTTTCTCTCCTCACAGGGTAAGGCCCAACCTGGAAAAATGGGAGAACAGACTGTCGGGTTAGGGATATCTGAACATTACCCGTTATTGTGGTCCCCAAACCCACCACCCCTGTGGTCTACTGAGTAACCAGTTCAGTTGGGCTTCTGTTAGTTTTAATTAAATCAAGAAGCTATGTCCCATGTTACTCATGGAGTTTTTAGCTCTCTATATTTGCATGTTAAAGGTGGAAGAAAGGAGTGAGGGATGCTTGGCTCAGTTTAAGCTGGACTTTGAAATTCTGTGAACCTGTTTGAGAACAACTTCTCCCCATCTCTATAAAGGCCTGTGCACTGCTAAGAAATAGCTACCTCGATCCACTATGGTCAGCGTCAGGAAAACAGCAAGACCTTGTTATATGAGTCTGTGTCTTCGTGCCTTCCCAAATCTCAGAAAGCAGTATTTCCGAACGAAAAAAGGGTACTGTTCAGTTCCAAAATTTCCTCCAAATGGTGAAAGGAAAGTGCCACGGCTCCGCTTGCACCCTAAGATGCGGCTGCAGGGCTGCCTGGTCTCTGCTACTAAACAGAAATGGCTTGGTGATTATTGTTTTGCGCTCTTGGACGGAGAATGAGATCACAATTTTCTTGAGAAGAAACCGCCGCTGCCAGTCCGCTGAGGCTGCTGCTGCCCCGACCAGCGCAGGTCTCGCATTACATCACTGGTGAGCTCCTGCCAGTGGTGGGTGCAGAGGAGGCTTTGCCAGGGACCCGGCCCCAGACCGAGGAGGATTAGTTAACAAGGGTGGGGAGGTGGTGTCAAGGAAAAGGGAGAAGGGAAACACAGGACCCAGTTTCCTACCACGACCCTCGTAGGGGTTGGGGGCTGCAAAGGCCAAATGCAACATCCTTAAGCAGCCGCACTCCAAATCCCGTTCCTGCACTGCCTCCCAGCTGCCCTCAACTCCCAATTTCAAGTCCAACAAAAACCGATATCCAAGGCTGCCAGGAGAACTGCCTTGAGGAGACCGAGGGGGAAGGCGGAGAGTCGCCCGGGACGGGGAGGGACCGAGGCGCCGCGCCGGGGGAGAGGGCGGAGGGGGGACTACTAGAGGGGGAGGCGGTTGCTGCTGCGCCCCCGCCTGGCCCAGCCAGCGGTGCCTCCCTCGCCAGGCGACAGCAGTCAGAGGGGGGGAGGCAGAAGCGCCTCCTCCCCGCCCGGAGCCGAGGCGGCAGCGCAGGGGGAGGAAGGCGCCTCACCTTGCCCCCGATGAGGGGCGGATCATGCCATGGCAGCGCCGGCGAGCGACAGCGGCGGCAGCGAACAGAGTCCCAGCAGCAGCCCCAGGAGCCGGGCGGGAGCTGGGAGCGCCGCGGCTGGAGCTCGGGACAGCGGGGACGCGGGAGCCCGGGACGCAGCGGGGACGGCTCCTGGCCTCCCTCCGCTCGAGGACTACGAGTGCAAAATCTGCTACAACTACTTCGACGCGGACCGGCGCGCGCCCAAGCTGCTGGCTTGCCTGCACACCTTCTGTCAGGAGTGCCTGAGCCAGCTGCAGCTCCGCGCCGTCACCGCCGCCGCCGCAGCTGCCACCGCGCCTGAGCACCCGCCGCCCTGGCTCGGCCCGCCCGGCGCCATCGCATGCCCCGTGTGCCGGCACCGCACCCCGCTGCCCGACAGCCGCGTGCAAGGCCTGCCAAACAACACCAAGCTCTCCGAGGCCTTCCCGCTGGCTCTGCGCGCCGCGCACGACCCGCTCCCCCAGGACCGCCTGCCGCCGCTGCCCGGGCGCCGCCCAGCGCCCGCCGAGGCCCCGCCGCCCGCCCCGGCCCCGCCGCCGCCGCCGCCAGCGGAGGACGCGGCCGCCGGGCCTCGCGCCCGCCCCAGCCTGCGCGCCCCAGGCGCCTACGAGAGCTGCCAGAACTGCAAGCGCGCCGCGCTCACCGCTGGCTGCGTGTGCGTCGTCTTCTCCTTCCTCTCCATGGTGGTGCTGCTCTTCACCGGCCTCATCTTCGTCAACCACTACGGCGGCGGTGGCCCCCCCGGAGGCGGGGCGCCCCCTGGCGAGGCCCCGGCGACGGGGTCGCCCTCACCCTCGCCCGTGGGGCCCATCTGCCTGTCGGTGGCTAGCATCCTGGCGCTCTTCTCAGTCGTTGTCACCTGGGTCATCTGCTGGCTCAAGTATCGGCCCGAGGGTGCGGCCGCGGGTTCGGCTGGGGGCGCCGGCAGCAGCGGCCCGAGGACGCGGGCGCCGGCGGCGGGGGGCGGCGCGCGGAGGAACGACACGTAGCCGGGCAGCACAGCGGCCCTTCCGCCTGCACCTCCCACCCCGCGCAGCCGGAGAAAAGGGGGCGCCCTGGCTTGGTGCGCTCCAGCTTTTCTGCCCTCTTCTTGCGATCCCCGGACGCTCCGGGACGCACACCCCTTCGCTACCCAGCCACTGCGGGGCCTCGGTTTTCCGCCCGGTGGTCTTCTCTCCCCATCACCTTAGCGCTGGACCAGAGAAGGAAACTGAGGAGGCGGGGATGCTGGTGGCGGGTCCCTTTTGCCCGGACTGTGCAAGATTGCCCTCCGCTTCCTGCACTACCCGCATCCTGGTCAGAGCGTGCGGCCATTCCTCCCCAGAGCATGATTCGCAGGGAGGAGAGAGGAATGGGACCCCCGCTGCCCCTCCCGAAAGCTGGTTTTCTGGTGGTCAGGACTTGAGAGTTTCTTTAAGAGTGCAGGCGCGCGCGCGCATATACGTCTGCTGCGGTAGTGAATGGACTGAATTTTGCCCAGAGAAAGAAAGAATGAAATGTAAACGCGGAAGAAAGGTTTCTCCGCTTCCCAGCGGTCCTGGACAGGGAGAGCTCCTGAGCTCTGAGAGTGATGCACACGCCCCGCCCGCACAGCGGTGGCCGCAGGACTTGCCAGCCTCCCGCCTCTGTGCGCGATTGGGCAGGTGCACCGAGCGCCTGCGCGCTTCAGGCCGCGGGCCGGCTCCGCGGAGCGGAGAGGCGGCGGCGCGCACATGGCGGTGGATACTGCTGCCGACAGCCGGGTGTCTGGAGCAGAGCCCAGAAGTCCCATCTCTTGGAAGCTGTGGTTGTTTTATTCACGGTGTTACTGCCAGGAAGTCATTTCATCTTCTGTAACTGGACTCAGGGAGCTTAAAGCGCCTGTTCTCCCTTCTCTCAAAACTGACTTACTGTTGCCCCCACCTGGAAGATATTGAAAGCTAATTCGTGAAGAATGTAAACTGTAGATTGGTCCCTTTCCCTTCGCCTTTTTGCTTAATTTTATTTAAAAAATAATAATTTATTTTCCAATATATAAATCTGGAATTTTTTTGTGCATTAAAATTTCCAGAAAAGTTGTTTGATAAGCAGTGACATTTCTCCCATACCTCCAGTCCAAATACATTTCAAAATTAAGAGCAGAAAATAAAGGCCTGTTGGTAATTGATTTAAGATTTTATACTGTGAAACAACTAATGACTTCCAATTACCTGATAAACTATAATACAGTGCCCAAAGACGAAATCAACTGACAGGTCTTTTCTGCCTTTAACTACAAAGATATATATATATATCTATCATGAACATTTATCAGAAAAATATTATTTTGAATTTAGCTGTTTGATACTGTTGGAATCACTGAAATGTTCACATATGGCCACAAGAACTGAAAAGGGATACATATCTATCCGATTTTGTAACTAAAAAGATGAATTTCGAGCGTATGTTGCAAGTGGGTTAGATGCCTTTTTAATTAAAAACTGTTCCAAATGTATTTTATGTGAAAACATTCTTTATTCCACCTTTTGAAATTTGGAATAAGACAAAGTTTTCATGTTTAAAAATGACAGAAGCTACTGAGGGCGTGCTATTATTCCTTCTCTATTTACGCAAGCTGTCTGCATGATATCCTGACACTATTCTATTAACTGAACTTGAAAGGAGCATTTGTATCTATCACATGAATGAAGTAATTTATTGGCCATTGATAAGTGGTGTGTCTGCAATTTAGGAACTACAATATGATGTGTTTTATGTCTGCATTGTCTTAATAATAAAAACAAGAAGTATTTATACTAAAACCTATTTTCATGACATTTATTTCATGGTGAAACTACTCCAAGTTATGCGTGTGGCACTTCTCTTCCTTAGATACATGTCGCCATCCAAATCCAATTTTCACATTTGTATGGGGCTGAAAGAGAAATAACTCACACTTGGGAATGTACATACCTAAAATGGGCATTTTGTGGAATTATTTCTGTGTTTAATAGGACTCCTGAAGGCCCAGTTAAATCTGTTGTATTCTGAAGGGAGAAGCAGCTTATCCACTTACTACTACAACATCCACTAAAACTAAACTCTGTTGGACTTTGTTCTTGGTTTTTGCAAAATGTTTTTAGGTTCCTATTACTAAAAATCACTTTTCAGAGATTAGTTTTAATATATTTATACCCCCAATGTCTTGTCTTACTTCTATATTCATTTTTATCTTTTATTCACTCTTTCTTTACTGCCAATGCTGAGATAGTGTTTGCATTCACAACTGTTTAGTTGAACAAGTGCATCTACAGTTGTATTAATATATACATATGCACTATGCATATGTCTGAAATATATATCTATTATATGATATATATGCATACTAGTAACAGCTTGGCTTCATGGATGTAACATGTGTACATGTGTACACACACAAGTTTCTTTTACTCCCTTTAACTGGCACCTGAAAGTCTGTCTACAGTTACTTTGGGGACCAGCTTGCTTCTTAGAGTTTTTGTTCACAGAAGCACACCAATGTTGTAACCTAAATTATTCCTCACAAATGAGAAACACGTGTTTGAATCACCTCAGTTACAATAAAAGCCACATTTTGCTTCTTTCATGAATTGTACATGTAAATTTCTTATAATGAAAATTTGAGTTAGAATACTTTTAAGTCAAAGAGATAGTTAGTAGCTCAATATCTCAACATGGAGAGTGTTTTTCTTTTTTTCTTAGCAGACCTTGTTTTATTGCTAATTTTTTTATTCTGTTACCAGGAATTGAGTGGCAGGATGTGGTGACAGAAAATATCTGTCTGGTTTCTAGTGGTTTTCTGGTATTCAGATGTCTCTCCCCTTTCCCCATTCCACAGATTTGATTTAATCATTTCTACTTTGTGCGAAAAGACCTGGCACACCAGCAACTTACACAAAGCAGGAATTTAGAAAGTAATTGTTGAAATAATGAGTGAGTTGTCTGGAAGGCTCCTGATGAATGAAGTGTCCCTTCCCATGGCAACTCTCATCTTCTTGAAAAAGATTAAGTCCTGGACACATCTCCAGCTCATGAGTGAGAACTACCAGTAGAGTCACTACAAAAAGCCAGACAGACCTGGTTTAGTTTGCATACCTGCTCAGGAACTCGGGGTGGTGGTGGTGGCTGGGGGCGTGGCCATGATACAGGTTCTGCTTAGGGTCTGGGACTACAAATTAGATTTATCATCATGTTTTCCACAGCATCAAAATTTCAGGTGAAAGAAACTCATGATACAGTTGATGCATTAAACTGAATGCAGTATGATTTGGTGAACAACATACACATCCAGAAAGCATATTGGGTTTGGAATCTAAAGACCAGTATTTGCAGCCAGGAGATGTGAATCTGAATATTAGTCCCCCCCCACACACACACTTAAACAGACCTTTTGAAGTCATTTAATTTCTTTGAGTCTCAGCTCCTCATCTATAAAACGGTGTTGGGTGGGTGGTCAACCTCGCCAACCTCATGGGTGTTGGTGTGAAGAGTCCGTACACACAAGAAGGCATATTAGTGAAAGTCCTGTGGAAACTAAAGCCCTTTGTGGACATATGGCCTTGCTTTCGTTCAGGTCGAAGGGTCTAATATTACTTCCCCAGAGAGGACTGCTCTGACCACTCTGTCCCCAGTGGACATCTATCCCAGTTTTACTTTCTTAAGTTTTACCTTCTATAGTAAATGTTATTATAAGTGTCTGCAGTGGTCTTTTTATTGGTTGCCTTTGTCATCACTCTCCTACAATCAGAATGTAAAGAGTTGAACAGGAACCTTTCCTGTATTAAGTTGCTGATAAATATTCTGCCCAGTCTGGTGAAAGGATACTCTGGAATGAGTGTTAGATGACTTGGCTCCCAGACTAGCACTGATACTCAGTGACTCCTGTGACCCCAGGGGACTTAGATAAACAATTTCCTTCAAAAATTCATAACGATTTTTAAAAGGTGAAAAAATATACCCATGGCAAGCACTTTGAGTTTTGGGAAAAAATAACACAATAATCTTGGAATTCTTGCTGCATTATATTTAGTGACAGGAACCACTAGAGACCAAAGGACATTCAGCATCCATTTCCAATCATTTCTGCTTTACAACATTTTAAGATACATTTTAAAATGACATTTTTATGACAATCTCTGTACCATAACTCCAATGCTAGCAGCACCTGCATAACTGAGAAAAGCATTCATTGCAGTGGAATTTCCCACAACATTAGA
Organism: Indri indri; assembly: GCA_004363605.1. Lineage (NCBI taxonomy): Eukaryota > Metazoa > Chordata > Mammalia > Primates > Indriidae > Indri > Indri indri. The sequence goes on along the minus strand of RJWJ010029694.1, from coordinate 4,230 downwards.
ACAAGATCTATTAAATTTCTTATTATTTGTTACTCCCTGTTTTATTAACTATTCAATCTTTGCCATTTTAATATATGATTCTTTGTAGACTTCTAATTTTATGGTCTCAATAGCTATGCAGTCCCCTAGTTATTATGTGATCTAATGTCTACCCTCTCTAATCACTTCCCATTAGCTAATATTTATATTTTACATTTCTGCTATTAAACATCAATAATTAAATTCATGTTATGGGCAATGACCTACGTCCTTGCTAAATATGCATTTACAATTCTTCCTTTGAAATCATATATCTTTATTGTGTATGTTAGCATGTGAGTTTGTTTGACAAATAATATTTACAATAGTAAATAGTTCTTAAATGAATGTTAGAAATTACTGCAGCCAGATCTTAGTTTGAAGTTATGTGAATGAAGAAAGAGTAAGAGATTTTATCTATCCTTTGCTAGATCTTTTTTGATTGTCCATATAAGATAAGGTTTGTAATATAAACCATCAGCATTATTTTCTTCAGTCAGTTTTAATTTTAAGACTTCTATTCTCTTTTCCAGACTAAAATATACCAAAGAAAAGCAAGTCTGTTTCATGTAAATTCGCAATCATTCCTGATTATAAAATCATTTGGGGAAGTAAGAATATTCAATGTCCAATTTCCAAGAATATTCCTAGGAGCTGAGGAAGAATGTGCACATTTCCTTTAGAAAAAAAGTTGTCTTTGCATATAAATTGGATTATCTTTGGTTTAGAAATACCGCATCTCCATGGGGTTGAGTGGGGGACGTTAAAGTAGGAAGAAAGAGGGTAGAGAAGATGGGAGGGGGCAGTTCTCCTGGCTTCTAATGTTACAAAACACACCACAAAATAAACAGAAGAGAAAGTGTTTCATCACTGCAAGAACACTTTTATTTAAGCAGCTATAATTTCTAGAACCATGGTAATATATGGTGTGCTCAGTTATCTCTTAGCAGAAAAATGAGTATTCTCCATCATATAAAAAAAAAACACATTTGTAACTTGGCTGTCTGCATTTAAAAATATTTTGTAGCCAACCTTGAGAGGTAGAGAGCAAGTTGTAGCTGATGCCTAGTTTTGGAGAAGGATTCACTTCCAGTGAGAATTAGGCAGTTATTGCCTGGGAAAAAATTGGAGGGTCAAGCTCTGCAAGGCAAGTGGTTTGTCCCTAGAGGCCCATTTCTTATTAAATTCACACATAACAAATTTATTTCCTGATGTGAGCCTTAGCAGAGGTTCTACTCAGGTTACATGTTAGAATTACCTGGAGAGCTTAAAAAAAAAATGCGGAAGCGCCAGTCCTGTCCCCAGAGAAGTGTATGTAATTGGTCTGGCGCAGGGCAGAAGGATCCGTATATTCTAAAGGGGCCCCAGGTGAGCCTACTACGCAGCTAGATTTGAGCTGTCTCCCTAATCTCACTTTAATGAATTAAAGGCTGGGTGCCTTTTCTTAGAAACTGGGAGCAATGCTTGGATTTTGGAAGTGGACAAAATTTGAATCGCCAAAGGAGGGTGATTTAATCGTTGCTCTACACTCGGACACTCTCTCTCTCTCTCTCTCTCTCTCTCTCTCTCTCTCTCTCTCTCTCTCTCTCTCTCTCTCTCACACACACACACACACACACAAACACACACACACACTCACACTCTGGTTCCCTTTGCGTTCCCAAGAAAGTTAAGTAAATATTTGCATCCCCATTTGGCATGCTGTGATCTTTTCTAAGGTGGAGTGCGACGGCTACTCCTCCCCCAACTACAAGGCTTTTCTGTGGGCTTTCCCAGCCCTCCTATTTTGCAAAATAGGTGAGTGCTTTCCAAGTCCCGTGAGTCATCAAAATTCAGTGACAACGAGGGGATTTGAGGACGGATTATGTGGATAATCAGGAAAGTCTCGAGGTTAAATTAACAAAACACCACCAGTGACAGCTGTGGGTGTCATCGCCAGTGACAGCCGAAGGGAATCTGGCTGTCGGGTCGCGGACAGGTGCAGACTTTCGAGCAGATCTAACGCACAGGGTCGTGTTTAAAAGTACTCATTAGGAGAACTGTTAAAAAGAACCTTCTGAGTAGCCATTCGGCGTACAAATTAATTCCGCGCTCTCGGATGCAGGTGTAAATGGATTTTTGCTGAGACCGAGCTCCCCGCGGTCGGTGGGAGGCGGGGATTACCTCCATTTCTCTCCGTTTGGGTGGGGACGCCCGCGGTTACTCGCAGGGGAGCCGGGCAAGCGGGACGAAGGCGGATGCTCCTGCTTGCTCTGCGACCGCGGCCCAGGGACAGCCACCGCGACTGGGACCCTGGGGCGGCGCTCGGGACGGCGGCGGGAATCCCGAATTCTGGAGCCGGCGTCGTCTCCCTCACTCCTCATCCCACTGCGGCCTCCTGGTCTGGACGGAACCTATGGCCGCCCCGGGTGACAGGCGCTGAACCCCACTCGGCTGGGCCAACCATGCTTTAGGGTGTCCCTTTCGCAGCCCTTCACCCCAATTCCAGTCCCGTGGACTGGAGATCCGGAAAGGTAGGAGAGGGCTAGGGAAGAAGTTGAAGGCACAAGCACGCTGTCATGAGCCCACTTGTCGTGAGTGGGGGAAACCAGCTGTCACCGTGTCTTTTCAACCCAGTCACTCAACATCTCAGCTTAGTTCGTTTTGTTAGATGTGTCTTCCGCCTTAGCTCTCCGAATTGGGTGCGGTCCCCTGATTTCAGGGTCCGAGTGCACGTTATTTAAAACTGGATGGTGTATTTAACTGCCTCGATGCCGGTAGGCCGCTCCCAGAGCCCGTCCCGAAAGCTCCAAGTTCACACATATTCTTAAAAATAGGAGAGATGCCCCATAGGTAGGTTAAGAGAAAAAGAGACGTAGAGAGCGGCGGCGGCGGCTGCCTGCGCGCGGCGGGAAGTCGTGTTAGTCCAGTTGGTGGTTTCTCCTGCGCTTTTGGCCCCCAGCAGAGGTTCCGGAAAACCGGTTCCCCAAACACTGTTTCCCATTTCCCCTGCAGCTTCCAAATGCTCAAAGAGTGTCCAACAGGTCAGCGTGACACAGTCACGAAGAGGGGAGCCTGGACACACCTTAGGAGACTTTAGGTGTCGGCTTGTGAATTCCTCCCAGTTCCCCGGAAGGGGCCGCGCCTGCATCCTCAAGCCAAGGTCCCAAGACCAGCTCGTCCCAGTCTTGGCACCCCACACAGTTCTCACCCTAGACCTTCCGGGGGCGTCTCTGCAGTCTGAGACGTGGCGATCAGGAAGAAGACGAGGTTTCCCGAGGGCACTGGCGCAGAAGAAAGCTTCACAACGCCCCAAAGACAACACGATCCAAATACAGAGCTGATGAGCTACAGCTGGAAGGCGAGATGATTTGAATTCTTTCTGCAAATATTCATCTTCCACCGACCATGCGTCCCACCCGAATTAGAGATGGATGATGCTAAAATCTCAAGTTCTTTTCTGCGTGGAAATACAGGCTAATAGACTCTCCCTGGGAGAAAAAAAAGGTTGTTTATAATAAGCGAAAATTTTTAAGTGGGATTAGATCACTGGATGTATTTTAAAAGGGAAATGAGGTGGAATAAATGTTCAAATTCTTTTCAAATGAGAAAAACTAGATCGATGTCTCCTGAAAAATTTCAACTTTTGTTGAAATTTATTTACTGTCGGAACAAGGCAAACAATGAGAGGTGAAGTATTTAGGTAGCTTCCAGATCTCATCCCTTCTGGGGCTGATCAAAGTGGTAGAAAACTAGGGCTTTCTAACAGAGCAGTACAGGCAAATGTAACCTTGTCCTGGGTTGAAACCCTAGCACAGCACCTTCCTAGCTGCCTGACCACTGGCAAGTTAATTAACCTCTCTGTATCTCCCTTTACTAATTTTTAACTAGATAAAACCTAGTTGTCTTGAGCAGCAAGTAAAGGAATCTTTGTAACACACAGAGAACAATGCCCTTGCAGTACTAAGCACTCAATAAATATTCATACTACTATGACTATTATAAGTCACCATTATCATTAAATACATTTGTCACCACATAAGCATTTCTTCAGTTCTCCCAAAATAGCCTTATTCAGCTTATTTTGGTGGGGAGCCCAAACAGCTGGACCAAGGAATAGCAACCCTCTGAGTTTTCATACTGCCAATCCCAAAACACTGAACACATCCTCAGAAAATTCTCATGGAGAGTGTGGTGTGATTCCTGGGACAGAGACTGGGACAGATGAAAGGT